>PVIH01004514.1:0-52872 GCA_004025045.1 Sigmodon hispidus
TCCTCCTCTTCCTTCTTCTCCCAGACAAGATCTCAGTCTGGCCTTAACATTGCAATGTTAAATTCAAGGATGGCCTTGAACTTCTTCTGATCCTCTTGGCTCCACCTCCGAAGTACTGGCTTGCAAGTGTGAGTCATCATGATTGGTTTCTGAAGTGCCGATGTTATGGATTTAGGACTTCCTGTGTTCAAGGCTAGCACTTAAATTCTGCCCTTAAGCACTCGGGCAGTCTTGGTTTCTCAGCTTCATTTCCAGACCACAGCCCTGCTTGTGCCGCCTGAAAGTTGCCCCCCCTCACCCCCCAACAATAAGAAGTAGTTGCTTATTGGCAAGAGGTTTGATGAAGCTGAATGGAAAGCGAGCTTGGAGACAGTTCATGGGAAGGTACTCCAGGTCCTTTGTCATGTGGGCTGAGCCCGTTCTGAGTTGGGAGGAGGGCCAGCCCTCTCCTAATCCTAAATCTAAATCTAACTAGATTGCTTACCTTCCAAAATCAGGGAGTTCAGTGAGACTTGATTTGCAGACAGGACTACCCTGCCTTTGTATTCCACTACTTACAACTTGGGACTCAGAAGTTCAAGGCTTCCGTAGCTGAACCTGGTCTTTCTGGTTATTATAAAGACAAATTTTCCAATATAAGAGGATGAGATGTTTTATTTATCAGTTTGTTTAATTTATAACTTTTCGATCTGTATTTATGCCTGGAGCCTTATGCACTGTAGGGATGACTCTGGGTTTCACTGTCAGTTCGATTTATTTATTTATTTTCCTGTGATGTTAACCATTGAACATAGGGCTTCGTGTATGCTGGGCCAGCTCTCACCCACTGAGCCACTCCAGCTCTGAGATGATTTTTTATCAGCACCATGCTCTAACCAACTGAGCTAACTGGGCAGTCCAAGGTGATTTTTAAAAAATATCCTTCAGACAAAACTATTTTCAGTGCTCAGGGTGGAGCCCTTAGCTTTAACGTGCTTGGCAAGGGCAGTGGCACAGAACAGCTCTCTTAACCCCCTTATGCTTTTGATGGCAACTGGTACTGCTCCCTGGAAAGGAAGTGCCTTATTACCCCGAATGAGGCCAGCAATCAGGTGGGACCTGCCTTTCATTGGAAGAAAGGGTCAGGTGGGGCTAGAGTTGACAAAAGAGCAGCTGGCTGCCCAGACCTCACCAGGAAGCCTGGAGCACAGGGCAGCCTGGAAACCAGTGTTGAGAGCTGCGGGCAGACTCTGATGGTGTGTGTTTATATAGAAAAGGCTTCGAAAGTCAAAGGCCAGTCCAAGATAAATGGCCAAGAAGTGACGGGAATGAGCTGAGTAAAGAAGAAGAGTTGCAATGCGGAGGGAGATTTAACATTTCAGGTATCATGTCGTGTCTCTGTTCACATTCTCCTTGTCTTATATAAGGCCTGTTGCCTACCCCATGTAAGAGTCTTCTAGGGAGTGTGAGTGGACCACGGATGCATGGCTCGATACTTGGCAGCAGCTTCTAAGGAGCAGCTCAGGACAATAGTGAGCATACAGTGCACATAATAAATCTCCTATTTTGCTTATTGGGACCAAACTTGAAATATCATCCATGCCCATTTGCCACTGAGCTACATCTCTTTCCCTGAATTTTTTTTTTATAGTTTCTTGTTTTACTTGAGACAATAATGTCTTAAATATACTGAATATATTATACTGAAATAAACTTGAATATATGTACATATTTTTCTTTAAAATTATTAGTATTAATTATTTTTTTAAACTTTACATCCCGGCCAAAGTTCCCCCTTCCAGTCATCCTCTCAGACCCCTACCCTCCTCTCTGTTCTCACCCCCCAAACCCACTCCTTCCTCATTTCTGTTAGGAAAGGCAGGTCTCCTCTGAGTATCAAGAGAACATGGCATATCAAGTTGCAGTAAGACTAAGCACTTCCCTATATATTATTTTTGAAGGGAACAGCTTTGAGGAATGACCAACAGAAAGGACACTTGGGTAGAACTGGAAGGGAAGACATAGACCAGGCCAAATTGAGATGCCGCAACTTTCTCTGCATTCCAGAGCTGCAGTCAGGTGCTCCCGCTGAGAAAACAGGCGGAGGTGTGTGTTCAGGACAGCTCACCTGTCCAACAAGGACACGGACTCTCTTTGGAGCTATGAGAGGATCCAAAGCTCCCCAGAAAAGCTGTTGTTGAGTTTGAGGAACAAATGGGTAATTTTGACAATAAGGAGTATGGCAGAAAATATATGTAAGAAAGTCTTGAGTATAAACCAAACACCAAAACCAAATAAATAAGGATCTCAATCAAACAACAAAACAAAAACTATGTACAGCTTTCCTGGACTTTCAATCAAGCTTTAAGGGTAGACTCCACAGTCTGAACACCAGGCTGCTCCTTTACAGATGCCTGCTTATCTCAGACTTCCTGAGACTGGCTGAGCAGAGGGAGGGGGTGCTGGTATTTTAGGACACTACATTGTGAGAAACTTCTAGAGCCACTTTGAGTGGGACCTCTTAAATAAAGCATACATCAAACCAGCCGGAATACTTTCTCTCTCTCTCTCTCTCTCTCTCTCTCTCTCTCTCTCTCTCTCTCTCTCTCTCTCTCTCTCTCTTTCTCTTCCCTTCTTCTTTTTCTTCCTCTCTGGAGAAATGCTTCAGGATGTCCCCAAGTTTGCAATCCTCCTGCCTCAACCTCTGGGAATGTGAAGATCATAGGTATATGCCACCACATCTATCTCAGAATTATTTATTAAAAGCAGCTATAGTAAATGCCTTACTTTTATTAACAAAATAATATATGAAAAGCCTCTTTAACAATATTACAAATAAAAAAATAGAAAAGGGCCTATAAAAACTTGGGAAAGAGCAACATGAATTTCCCCTCATATATATAATCAGGGAAAGAATAATAAAAGTAAATGTTCTAAAGGTTATGAGTCAGATAGCCTGCCCTGCCCTCCCAGCACAACGGCTAAGTCTAATCACTTATGAACATCAGGAACAATGTAATAAAGGGCAAGATTTACAAAGCAGAGGATGGGCTTAACGTCAAAGCTGGTAAGAGCCATTATGCCAACAGTCCTGAAAGGGCAAAGCAGAGAGCAGCTGGTGAAGGAACCTAGAAAGCAAGCTCAGAAATGAGCGACATCTGTCAGGAAGGAACAAGAAAG
Organism: Sigmodon hispidus; assembly: GCA_004025045.1. Taxonomy (NCBI): domain Eukaryota; kingdom Metazoa; phylum Chordata; class Mammalia; order Rodentia; family Cricetidae; genus Sigmodon; species Sigmodon hispidus. The sequence goes on from PVIH01004514.1 coordinate 3,160, forward strand.
ATAAACAAGGTGACTCCCTGGCAAACTTCCTTGGAGGACAAAGGGAGCCAGCCCGTGGATGCGGAGCCCGTCCGAGTCCTCATGACTCAGCCCGTCTCTTGGCAGAGAGCAGAGTAGAGCAGTGAAACAATAATGGCAGGTACTAGGAAAACCAACACTTGTCAGGGACAGCTGAGAAAGGACAGTGCTACTGTGCCTCTTCCAGAAACCAGTTCAGAGATTGCCCTTTCCATCCTGCTTACAGACCCCTGCAGTGTGCTTATAAGAACATCACATTATTGCATGTTCTTGTCTTTTATGGAGGTGGTGGGGTCCTATGCTTCACTCCTAGAGCTATGGGGGTCAGGTCTTATTCTGGAAGCATCCCTGAAACCTGAAGTTAAACAAGTACAAAATGCAGCAGATTCAGATAGTAACAACAACAAAAACCAAAAAATTACTGAACTACAAAATGAAAGACTGAGCGATAGCCATGATCATGATGTTTTGATGTTTGCTTTATTATTAAGACAGGGTCCCCTTGTGTAGTCCAAGCTGACCTCAAACCAGCACCCCCCCTGCTTCAGTCGCTTGAGTACCGGGATTGTAAGTGTGTGCAATCACGGGATCTTGTTATGAATGTAGCAAAGCTATCTCTGTTAGGAAAATAACTCTGCATATTGTATAACTGCATTCGCACCAGTACAGACAGAGAAAACAGACCACTGGCAGCGATTGTTTTATAAGGGTCCTCAGAGTCTTTTAAGTTGTGTTTTGATGATGATAATGTTCATATAAGAGTTTAGTGAATAAAAATCCTTACAAATAAAACCTAGGAGTATTACAGGAAGCCCACAAGAGACAAGTTCCTGCTGGCTGGGACTACATTTAGGTAATCAGGACCCAAGTGTAGCCCCTGGTGTTTTGGGAAAAAAAGATTTTGGGTTTTTTTTTTTTTTCAAAAATCATATCGTGTTATCTCACTCTGCAGTTGCAGGGGAGGCTTTGTGCAAGCAAGCAGTTTAACAGAAGCTAGGTAAGCTGGTAGGGTCTGCCTCAGCGGGCAGTTTAATAGAAGATAAACTGGCTGGGACATCTTGACCTCAGGTTTCTAGAATAGAAGAGTTGGGTAATTTCCCACAGAATTTTCCATCATAAGATCTAATTCCGATTAAATCTAAAACAGCCTCGACAAGAATACAAACTAGAAGAACCTCTGTACTGCTTTGCCTTGTTATAGGAGAAATTGCAGCACATAAAACAGGAAGATCCTCACAAGGTTCTGACTCTACTCAGGGCAGTCTCTGGGATCCAGCCATAGCATCTATTCTCTTGATCTCTGTTAGAGGTATTCAGGATACTGACTTTCCCAATCAGCTTAGTCTTAAGAGCCAGCAAAATGTGAAAAGGGAAAGTGAGACTGTGTCTACTTCATAGGATCCCAGAAGACTTTTTTTCTTTTTTTGGATAGGGTTTTATAGTATAGCCCAAGCTAGCCTTGAACCCAAGGTAATCTCCTACCTTAGTCTAAGCACTGGTATTACCAATGTGCACCATTACACCTGGCCACCCTACAAGGATTTTAGACAGGAGTAGGTACAGGGCAGCGATCCCTGACAACGTTTACCTATCTATTTCTGAAGTAAAGGAATGGGCCTTCAGACTGGCAACAGACTGCAACAGAAATTACTCTCTGGACTAGAGATGCCAAGGTTGTCCTGGATGTTTCTAACACAGCACAGCCCTTAGTACCCATGTCTGTGTCTCCACAGAGGCCCTAGACTTCTTGCTGTGGCTGGTCTGTTGGTGACCTGTAAAGATCTGGACAGGGCAGGGCAGGCTACAGAACTCAGCATGGCTTCCTGGCAGAGGCCAGTGAGTTGACTGCCATCAGGAAGTCCTGGCTAGCAGATCTTAGAGCCAGGGAGAGAGGACTTCTGTAACCCTAGGAGCCAGGAAATGCTCATTATAGTCTCTATAAAGGGACCCCTGGTGTTTTCTGGGCTAACACAGAGAAGGAATATTTATTTCTCAGTGATGGCATTCAGAATTGGCAAGCACAAGCTGGAGCAGGGAAAAGCAGATTCAGATCATCATGTGATGGAATTACACCTGCTGAGATAACAGTATGGCTCCCCAAGCAAGCATTCTTGCAGACGCTGCATTGCAAACCCCGGGCTCAAGAGGTGCTGGGATAATTTGTCTTTTGCCAACTAAAGCCAAATAAATGCAGATGAGCAGAGCCTGGCAGCTCCTCAGGCAACCTTGTGATCTGAGAATCCTTCCAACTCCACCCCCACGACGGGTGTCTAAATAACAGGTATGTATTCATCCTCCTTCTCCAGGGAGCAAGGAAATACACATCTTTATTTTTCCAGGTCAGGAGAAATCATGTTGTGGGCTCCATCAGGATCTGAATGGAGTGAGGGGTCACTGACTTAACTTCCTGTCTGTCCAGACTCTATTAGAATGCGAGAGCTTTATGGAGATAGAAAAAAAGGATAAAAGCTTGAGCTGCCCAACACAATTACCATAATTAGTGTTGCTTCTTTGTTATGTGGCTCAGCAATTAAAGTAAATGTTTCTCCTTGCGGTGGCTACTTTTTCCTCTGAGTCTGCTGTGAGAAGCCCCCCCACCCCCACCCCTTCCAGGTCATGTGCAGTTAGGGACTGTCCCTGAGCCTAATGCTGAGTTTCGGTGGTAGTGGCAGTAGAGAGAATTTTGCAGAAACTTTAGACTTTTCCCCAAACTTGGTGTCAGCATTTCCTATTGTTGCAGCTAGCTAATATTTTCTCATTTTCATATATAGAGTCAGGTCACCAACTGAGAGCATCCTTTCCTCTGGGCCTTCCAGCCAGCTTGCTGCTCTCAGACCCTCCTGCAGAAAAGCACAATAGACACCTGACTGCCAGGTATCAAAGTTCCCTAGACCCCCGGCTCAGAAGAGGCACAGAGCTCCAGTCTCTGAATGACCTTCAGGCTTGTAGAATCCAGTTCTCTCCTCTAGAAAGCCAAGGTTAGAGAATCTTCCCTTCCTGTCTCCAGTCTAATTTCTTCTTGGCTTTTGACCTTTGAATTAAAGAAAAGCCATTAGCTAACCATTGCCAATTTTCTTCCTCTCTTCTCATAAGATGAGGAACTAAGACACTGAACACAGAATCTTAGGTGACTGGGGAGCTGAGGCATATATATACATGGATATATATATAAATATTCCTTAAAGCAGAAAGAGAAATATGCCTCATTTGATTACTATTGTTATTAGAGAGTCACCCCTTTAGATAAGACATAGCTTGGATTCTATATTAGGATGTCCCACTGGGGGAGGCAAATAGAGGTAATATCCTACTCACCTGATACTTCACCATGTGTCAGGAAGGCAAAAAAGGTGCCTAGCTCTTCTCTTGCTTGTACTCATGTCCAGGAGTAGATTTAGTAGTTTGCTCTTGGGTGAGGCCCATCAGGAAGTCTTCTCTCTTTTGGTGGAATTATACATTCTCCCCTGCCTCCACCCACCCAACCCCCACCTGTAGGACCTGAAGGTATGCAGCCCAAACTGACCTTGAACTCTCAGTCCTTCTGTGGAAGCTTCCTGAGTGCTGGACTTGTTTCTTGAGGTTTGTTCTGACTAGCCCAAAGCACCTTAAGACAACTTGGCCGAATGATTGACCCTGATATCAAACCATCTGGAAACTATTGCTGTTTTTAAGAAACAAAGACTCAAAGGTCAAGTTTATGGAGCAGAAGAGAACTCAAGCTCTTGGATGTCTCAGAGATAATGAAGATTCTAATAAACCTTTTTGGTGCCAGGGAGCCGAGACAGATAGGGACAAATAGGGCTCACTAGGCAGCCTTTGGGGTCCCGTGGATGAGCAGCAACACTGACTCTTTTCATTTGCTAGGTATGTGACCTTGGACATTTGCTTACAATGGGATAATATGTCTAATCCAATGTATGTTCTGAAGATTTCTTACCACATAAACTTAAAGCATTTCCAAGACTGCGGTGGCTGAGTGACCATAGCATAGAGCATGTGATGTATAAATGCTCACTGCTGCAATGTCTGCTGCTGTTTACAGAACCATGCCAGCCAGGAGCCTCCCATGAGCCTCTTGAGCTAAAACAAAAGAGAATAACACTATTTTTAAAAACTGGATCGCAAACTGCCTAATGCTATACATGAGATAGTAACTCCTGGGGTGGAGCAAGCCTAAGGCTATATATGATGTAATAATCCCCAAAATGGTGCAAAATACCTGACTCTCTGCTAAAATACAGGTGACAGAGGCTATTACTTTCAGGCTCTGACACTTGAGAATACCTAAGTAGTTGAAACTACACCTCTGCCCTTGCCTTAAGGGCCATTGTCTCCATCACGGGTTTGACTGAGTGTCTAACACATTCTTAAGGACTACCAGATCTAAAGCAGTAACCCAATCTAACAGAGCTCGTGGTTCTGCATCCAGGCTTTTACTCACTAGGTGTGTAATCTCAGAGAAGTTACTGTGTCTCTGCATTGGTTTCTTCATCTGTAAAAGTGAAGATAATGATGACATCCCCATAAGATGTCATCAAGAACAGCAAAATGTATAGTGTGTAAGGTTAAGCAAAGTAACTGCTCTAACTTGAACACTCAGGAACTGTTAGAGATGGTGGTTTTGACTAGAGAAGGATTAAATTAATAACTTAATATTTGTAAGCCTATGATTCCCCCCCTTGCTTTAGATTGCAGGGTTATGAGGTGGAGATCTCATACATGTAGGCATATACTCTGTAGTCTCACCCCTGAAGAATCAGTTTTCATGCTTTATAATAAAACTTATCAGATATACAAAAATTTGAACAATAAATACAATGAACACTTTTATACATAAATTTAGATTGAATATTTGCTTTAAATCTAGGTCCTTGCATTTTGTGTTTGCTGCTTGCTCAGGTTGGAGTGTATGCATGTTGTTATTTTACTATTATATATACATATATTTTTCATCTCAATAATTTGAAAGTAAGTTGTAAAATCATGACATTTTAGCCCTAAATATTTTATAAGTAGCTTCTTCAAAACAGGATATTTTTTACATAACCCCAATACCATTATTACATCTAAAATAATAAACAATGACTTTATAATATTACTTAATACTCGTTACAGTTATCCCCCCAAGGTTCATAGTTTTGAACTCTTGCTTTTCCTTTTAGAATAAAAAAAATTCATGTGTACATGTCTGTGTGATTATACATTAGGTGAGTGTAGGTATCTGAGGAACCCAGAACAAGGTGTCAGATGTCCAGGAGCTGGAGTTACAGGTGGTTGTGATCCACCCAACCTGAGTGCTGGGAACCAAACTCAGGTCTTCTGGATGAACAATAAGCCCTCGTAACTGCAGAGCCATCTCTCCAATCCCATGTTCTAAACTCTTATTTCCAAGTTGGTAAAGCTATTTTAGGAGGAAATTTTAGGAGCAGAGAGTAGCTAAAGAAAGAAGGCGATATCCTTGGGATATATTATCCCTCCTTCCCTCCCCTCCCCCTTGTCTACTGGGACACAAACAGTTCCCCTCTGTCATATATTCCTACAGCTGTGATGTTCTACTCAGGGATGTATGGTCAAGCAATCATAGATTTAACCTGTGAAACCTCAAGTCAAAATACGTGTTTCTTCCTTAAGTTCTTAATGGGGATTTGGTCAGTGTGATGAGAAAGACACCTAATACAATATTACATCCACATTCATACTTTTTCAGTTGCTTCCAAAATATCTTTCAGAGCCACCTCCCCAACCAGGAATCAGTCATAGTTCTTTTGGGTGTCTAAATTTAGAACATGATCACTGTTTTATCTGATTTCTGTTGCCAGAAATGCTCTGAAGTGTCCGAGAATGGCTTTTAAAGCAGAATAGTTCATGTCAGTTCTGGAAGTTGAGAAGTTCAAAGTCATGGTACTATCTTTTTGGTTGCTTGTGGTGAGTGCTACGTGCCTCGTCCTAACATGGAAAGGCAGAAGAGCCAGCAGTAAAGTGTGAAAAACTAAGCAGGCTCTGCTTTCCCAATAACCAATCCAGTAAATCTTTCTCTGATGACCTAGCTCCCTCTTAATGTCCTCAACCCCTCAGTTCCCACATTTCTGTCAAAGCTTTTGAGAGGAAAAAATCATACCTACCCTGTAACGCACCCTGTCTTCTCTTACGTGGTAGCGCTAAGTTTAGAAGAGATCAGGTCATCTGACTTACAGTGCCCTGCTTACCCTGTTTACCTTATTGTCTGCCTGTTGCAGGGTTTCCAGTGAAGCTTAGAGGAAGGATAAATAAATTCTGGGTCTTGAAGTGGAATCCCCTGGCTTTTCCCAATGGTGCGCGTGCGCAAGAGAGAGAGAGAGAGAGAGAGAGAGAGAGAGAGAGAGAGAGAGAGAGATATGAAATGCATAAATATGGCACACTCATTTTTTCTTGATTGTGGTAAAATGCATATAACATAAACTTTACTATTTTTGCCATTTTGAACTGTATACATTAAGCACATTTTTGTTCTTGTGCAACCATCCCTAGCATCCATCCCCCGGACACCTTCAGCTTCCCTAATAGGTTCTCTGAACTTCTGAAAGCTAACTCCCACTCTTTCATCCTACGTTATATCTTCATGAATCTCACTGTACTGAACATATTATGTGAAGGATAATCTACTATGTGTCCCTGTGTGACTGGCATGATGTCACTGACATGTTGTCAAGGTCCATCCATAAAGTATCATGGTCAACATACTTCAAGGGAACTAACTATTAAATGTATGTTTATCCCAAAATTCAGAAACTAACGTGTGCTTTACATTTCACTTTTCTGGAAGTGTGGAGGAAGCAAAGAATAAAGACTCAATATTGGGCACTGCTAATAATCACGTTACTGGAGCAGCACCTCATTATTATTTACAGAAGCCAGTACTAGGGAGCTAAGCAGAAAATTATAAAAGGCCTAGAGTTGAGCTCTAGCTTTTCCATTAAAAAAAACATTAGAAATGAAAACAAAACAAACAATCCCTTCCCCCAAACAAAACAAAATAGAAAAAAAAAAAAACTCAACTTGGGCAAATCTCTTAATTAAAAAAGGCTTTTTACTTACATTATTTAATTTAATTTATTTTTGGGGGGTGGGGTGCATGCTACAGTGCATACATATATGGAGATCAGAGGAGAACACGTGGTGTTGGTTTTCTTCCATGTGGGTCCTGGAGATCAAACTTGGTTTATAAGGCTTGGAAGCAAGCACCCCAATTTTATGAGCCTATACTATTTTTTTCTTTAAGAATGATAATGTTACAGAGTAAAGATTCTAAGTCATGAAGGTGGTGAAAAGGCACTGAGAAAATACAATGGGACAATGCAAGAGTGATTACATGAAGAGCTTTACAAGTTCAAAGGTTAATCCAGACAGCATATTGAGGTTTACAAGTCCTAAACAAGAATAATAATCTGATTTACACAAATGCAGTATTTTATATTGAAATTAGGTTACAAATCTCTTTTCTTCCACCCGAGAGGATGCCCACTCTTCATCATTTTCTCCTTCCCCTAAGCCTGCCTTGAAGCTTTCCTTCAGCTGGTGAAATGCTTGCTTGTTTTCTCCTGAGAATGTAATGCAGCAGATCTTGTCTCCACAACTGTCTAGCAGCCATCGGAGCTCTGGGTTTTGCTGATTGTGATGACTCTACAGCCCTTTGTCTGTTCTTCCAGGCCTGGAATGCTTGATTGCCTAACTGTGTCACATCCTGCTTTAACCACTGAACAGCACATTCATTCCTAGGCGTTGCCACATTTTACAATCCCAAATCTAGTTACGGTGGTTTCAACAATGCTCCTTGTCAGAGCTTTAAATAGTCAACATTCATTTACAAGCCCATCTTCTAAGGGACTCTAAAATTACCAGCTCAATGGGGGACTGTTTGAAGAAATGAATCCAGGAATTCTGAGCTCAGAAATGAGCCAACGGATCAACTGAATGTGGAGCTTTAGTGATCTGTGGTACCCAGCTGTCAGTATGTTCAAAAATCACTTGAAAGATACAACTAGGTTCCTGGGCCCTACTACCAGTTATCCTCTGATTCAGGACTTCTTGAGTGAATGGATAGGGGTGTTCAGGATACCCACTTCTCCATTAATAAGCTTTTGAGGGACAAAGGTGGAGATGGGTGTGCTCCACGGCTCATTATTACATGACCCAAATTTAAGGAGTTTGAGAAATGATTACATACAGGAGGAACTTTTTGCTTTTCTCCAGAATCAGGTTGTAAGATCTTCATGTGAGAAGTGCTCTTCCTATGCTGGGAAGAAATAACATATGACCTCTGATAAGAAATAGACACAGGGAACCTGATGCCCAGCCTGGCTGATCTTCCAGATCTCTCCACTAAGCTCTGTTCTGTCCTATCATATATCCCCCTATTCTGCACCCATTAAACCTACCACAAAAGGGCTGGAGAGATGGCTCAGAGGTTAAGAGCACTGACTGTTCTTCCAGAGGTCCTGAGTTCAATTCCCAGCACCACATGGTGGCTTACAACCATCTATACTGACATCTGGTACCCTCTTTTGTATACTATATACATAATAAATAAATAAATCTTTAAAAAAACTATCACAAAAATGCTAAAAAGAATAACTGATTCTTTAGATCCTCATTTCTTTTTTAAAAATAATTTATTTTTGTTTTATGTGCATTGGTATTTTGCTGAATGCATATCTGGGTGAGGGTGTTAGATCCCCTGGAACTAGAGTTACAGAAAAATTGTGAGCAGTCATATGAGTACTGGGAATTGAACCTGGGTCCCCTGGAAGGGCAGTCAATGCTCTAAACCTTTAAGCCATCTCTCCAGCTCCTCAGATCTTCATTTCTTAATGAAGACTGCCATGTCACATCAAATTCATATTAATTACATATATAGGCTTTTCTTTTGTTAATCTGTCTTTTGCTCTAGAAGTTCCAGTCAAGAATTCAGAAGGCTGGAAAGAAAAGATGTTTCTTCTTTTCCAAGTGTGGATCATTTCAGGAATATTTCCTCAGGGGATTTGGATACAGGGGTTTCACATTTTTAGAACCTAGTGGAGAGAGTATTGATTCTCCTATTATAAGCAAGTTGGCATTGGACAAGGCACTAACTTGAGTGTGCATTTGTAGGTGTCTATGAAAACAGTTGCTGTCCCCACAACCTCCAGGGTTTGAAATAGGAGTAAGGTAAGAGATGCAAACCATTTGAAAAGAGCCCAGGCTAGTGTAAGTTACCTTCATCCCTCTGGGCACTCTCTTGCCTCAATGGGGGAAGACCCTAGCCGGTAACCCATCTTGCCCTAACCCTTCTAGACTCTTCCAAGTATTCACTGGAAGGGAGGGATATGTATCCCAGGTTGCTTCAAACTCATGCTGTCCCTGCCTCAAATGAGAGCTGAGATGCCAGGTTGGTTACAGGTGTGCTTCCACACTTGGCTGCTGATTTCCTCCTGCTGCTCCTCTTCCTCCTCTTCCTCCCCACATTTCTCCATTTTGAGATAGACTCTTGGTCTGATCCCAGGCTGGCCTCAGTCTTACTATGCAGCCTAAGGACGTTATTTAACCCTTACTTCTCCTCCTTCTGCTTCAAGTGCTGGGATCACAAGTGTGCACTCCAATGGCCAGCTTTTCTTTATCTTTTAGATTTACCAAGTGGCCTACCTCTAAGGCTTTAACTTGTACTAAATGTTTCAGTGTCTGAGTGTGCAGTGTACGTTTGCACTCACGATGTCCCTCTAAAGAGCAAAGGGCAGGATTCCTTTCTCAGGCCTCACAAATTCTTTCTGTTGTTTGCTCCCCTTTTTCACTCACTCACTTGTTCATTCAAAAGACAACGATTATACATAGAGTAAGTGATCCAGCCCGGGCCTTGCTCATGTTAGGCAAGTAATGTACTACAGAGCTATGTGCCCAGCTCAGTGAATAGCTTTTGAGTACTTGGTATGTATCAAGTGCTGGACAGATGGCACAAAACTGATGAGGTGTCTGTTCTTTTGGAGTGTGGGTTGAAATTAGGAAGACAACAAATAAGTGATTAAGGAAGTTTAAGGTTGCAATAAATATTATAAAGAAAATGATTTTTTTTTTTAGTATTTTGCAGAATGAATAGAACAAAAAAAGATGCTATTAGAGAGTGAGATTTAGGAAGGGATGTTGTATCAATTACTTCACATCACCATAATAATAACAAGGGAAGAGAGACTCATTTTAGTTCCTAGCCTCTGAAAGTTCTGTTTAGCATGGTGGTGGGCAAGGAATAGCAAAACAAGGTTGCTCACATCATAGTGGTCCAGGAAGCAGCCAGTGATAACACTCCCACCCCAAAGGCCATCCTTTCTCTTAATGCTTCTGCAACTGCCCCATACAGTGCTTTGGGCTGGGAACTAGGCTCTAACCACAAGTCTGCTGGGGATCTTTCATATCCAGTCCATAATGCAAGTGATAGTTGAGCTGAGACAGGAGAAGCTAGTCACAGGAAACTCAGCTGCAAGCTTCCTTTTATTGGTTTCTGTATTTTCTAGTAGAAAATGGAATCCTTACTCATGTGCTCTGATTGTAACGATGTTATCATACACACACACACACACACCCCACACACACCATAATAGCCCACAAGGGTGAGTATGCCAGAGGGATAAAGAGAAGGCCTAAATAAGGTATATGAGGATGGGAATGTGTCATCTCATTAAGCAGATGATACTCCATCTTTCAGAAAGAGCACACTGAGTAAGACCTCACTAAGATGAGTCTCTTGGTATGGACCTCATTACTCATTGTGTTGGTTAGTGTTTGTCAATTTGACATAAGTGCGTCATTGAGAAGAGAGAGCCTCAATTGCTCACTGCTGGGCAAGCGGTCTTGGGTTGTATAAATTATCCGTAGAACAATGCTGCTCAGTGGAAACATTCTGAGAGTTGTGAGCTAAAATAACCCTTTTCTCCCCAAGCTGCTTTTGGTCATGGTGTTTATCACAACAACAGAAAAAGAAAGTAGGTTAACCAGGGCTATAAAGAACCTACCAGAAAAGCAGAGGAGAAGGTGCCTGGGGGGACTGATGAGGAAGCAGGACTCCGGCATGTACTTGTCTACACACATGACCTTTGCTTACTTTCTGACTTCAGGCATCTAGAACAAATAATCATGCTGTGCCCAGTGACTTTCCACTCTTATTTTGTGGATATTTTTACTAAGAGTATGTACACACACACACACACACACACACACACACACACACACGCACACGCACGCACGCACGCACATATTTTCTTTATCTTCTATCAGTCACATGTTTCTGTTACTCATAGTACATGTTCTTAACAGCAGATGTTTTCGCACAAAGTAATTTTTCTATATGGTAACAATTCTTTACTCAACTTTCCTGCCTCGTGTCTGCTGAATCGCAGTCCTTAGACTCCAAATAAAATCTTTCTTTTTTTCTCTTATGCTTTGGATTGATCAACAACAAGTAAAAGAAAAGTGTTGGGCTGGAAAGATGGCTCAGAGGTTAAGAGCACTGACTGTTCTTCCTGAGGTCCTGAGTTCAATTCCCAGCATCCACATGGTGGCTAACAACCATGTATGATGACATCTGGTGCCCTCTTCTGTATATTATAAACATAATAAATAAATCTTAAAAACAAAAAGGAAAGTGTTGAAGTCTGCTTGGCTCAGTACTTCTGACAGAGCTTATTATTTGGTTGTATTTGGCTGGTTTTCCCATGAACAGTAGTGGATGTCCTTTAACATTGTAGCACAACCCTCTTCCCAGGTCTTCTCATTGTCAGAGTGGAGGAAAAATGTACAAATGTGAATTTGTACATATATATAACATACGAACATTTTTATTTATCTACTTATCTCACCTATATGGGAAGCCATGGGCCCACCGAGATAACTTCATTTATAATCTGATATGATAGTATATATCTTAGTTGACTCTCTTTGTATATGTATATTTGTATATTCTCCAGTCCCAGTCTATACATTTTTTTAACCTATTTGATTGCGTACCTAAATCAGTGGTTCTCAACCTTCCTAATGCTGCAACCCTTTAATACAGTTCCTCATGTTATGGGAACCCCAACCATAAAATTATTTTTGCTGCTACTTCATAACTATAGTTTTGCTACTGTTACGAATCATAATGTCAATGTCGGATATGCAGAATATCTGATATGTGACCCCCCAAAGGGGTTGTTACCCACATATTGAGAAGCAGAGCCCTCTATGTTTACAAAGTCCTGTTACCACTGGCATCTCCTCCTATGGACAGACCTCCTCCCCACATCCGAACTCTGATACTTTGCTTGAGACTGAGGTTGTTCCCACTCAGGGAGCTGGACTCACTTTGACCTCTAACACCCAGGCCAGAATGTCTCCAGCTGTTTTCCTATAATTATGAGAAATTTTAATTTCAGTAAGCATATTTCCAATTTCTCTTGTGTTAATTTTTAAAATGTAGTATTTTTTAAATGTAAAAATTATTTTGGGTGTATGAGTGTTTTGCTTGCATATGTGTATTATGTACATTCCTGGTGCCTAAGAAGGTCAGAGGAGGGTTTGGATCCCCTGAAACTGGAGTTGTGGATGGTTGTGAGCCACCATCGTAGTGTTGGGAACTGAGCCTGGGTCCTCTGCCAGAATAACAGTGTTCCCAATCTCTGAACTATTTCTCCAGCCCTATGTTAGACTTTTCTTCCTTCTCTTTTTTTAAATGGATTACCGCTCTTGTCTCATGGAACTTTTTTCTTGTCTCTCTGATCGTAATAACTCTAGTAATAATTCATTTATTTTCTACCTTCTCCACTATTTGTTTTTGTGGCCTTTCTCTTTCCTTTTGGAGGGCCCCTCCTCTTGGTTTTTAGCCTTTGGTCCATATTTACATAAGAAGAGGCACTGGCTAGAATATATATACATATATTACTAAGAAATCACCCCTTACCCCAAATTCACATGTATCTCTTCACCTGTTTTTATTTGTTAAACCTAGCCATTTTATATGGGACTCTAGCTATTATTTCATTAAGGATACTGGTTGTTAGTTCTGCTCTTGAGAGCAAATACACACTAACAAGGCCACACACTAGAGTTTATTTAAGAGCGAAGTCCCAGGCGGGTGAAGAAACAGAGGAGCGAGACAGAAGTCAGGGGACAGAGAAAAGGGGCCAGAGCACATGCTCGAAGTCTCTTTTAAGGGAAGGTGCACAGGTACGCGTCATGGGTCCAGGGAGGTGCTTCCATATGCAGTGCCGCAGGGTTTCCGTAGCCACGCCCAGGGGGCGTGCCTCCGTGCAAGGTGCATCCCATCTGAGCCAAGTAGGCTCAGCTACGTGGAATGCCAGGAATCCTTACACTGGTAAGGGTCTCATTTTTTCACAGATAATTTTATCAGAGAAAAATCTTTCAGGTGCCAGCAAGATGGCTCAGTGGATAAAGAAATTTGTCTTCAAGCTGTATGACCTGAGTTCAATACCTGGGATTTATTTACATGGTAGAAGGAAAGAGATGTCTCAAGGTGTCCCCTGGCCTCCAGGGTACGTGTACTGTGACGTGAACACAAGCACACATCCAGCTGGGTATATACCACAAGCCAATTGTTGGTGGGAAGCAGTGTACAGATGGCCCTTAATGCCAAGCCTCAACCTTCTGAACACATCCTGAGAAAGGGGTGGGGCAGTTGCCAGGCAGAGAAAGTTGAGGGAGAACTGGAAATGTTCTAATGGGTTCTACACAAACTTTCCACAGCCCCACAGTTTTCAGACCTGCCCTGCAATCCCACTTTTGGAAGAACCAGCTGCCCAGGTATCTGAGTTTCTGGGGCTCTGAGGCCAATTGTTTTGATCTTCCTGTAGCTTTTTCAGATGTCTTTGAATTTTGTTTTTCATTTGCTATGTCATTGTGTATTTGTTCTTTTTATCTTTGTGAGCTATGCCATTTAAAAGCTCCTCTGCCGATTGTGTGTGTGTGTGTGTGTGTGTGTGTGTGTGTGTGTGTGTGTGTGAGAGAGAGAGAGAGAGAGAGAGAGAGAGAGGATAAAGGTAACTCTGAATGTTCAATCTTCTATGCAATCTTTTGAGGAGGGGTAAGAACATTTCTTTTTCATTTATTTTCTTGTTGCCAGAGTACTGCATATCTCAGTGTCCTAGGAAAAGGTACAAAGGTATCTAGATTAGTCTAGGCTTTTTCTTGTTTGTTTTTTTTTTTGTCCCCCACCCACCCCTTCTGTCAATGAACCACGAAAGGTGGCCCTGAAGTGAGTTCTTTGGCCTTCTAGAGTTCTGTTTTGCTACATGACACTCCCCAGCAGTGTTGGATTACATTTCACTGTTAATAAATCTTCAGCGTCAACTAGGTGAGTTTTAGACCTAACCCTTACTGGAATGCCTTTGGCTTAGGGCAAAGAATTTAGATAAGAGTAAGATTTGCTCTTTGTATTGCCTTACAGTAAGTACTGTTTGCTCAGGGCAATTGTTCTGACAAAAGTTCTTAAGTCAGTAATGGATACCCAGAGTCATTTATTAAGTAGAGGGGACAGTCTCAAGTCCAGAGAACCTTGCTCTTTGCCGGGTTCCTTAGACACACCCTCTGAGGTGATCCTAGGAAAATTTACAGATAGTCTGATTACCTTTAAAAAATTTTTTCCCTTTTCTTAGGCCACACCATAATTTTATAATATGATTACTACATGGGGCAAATAACATAGGCAACAACATCCAGGCTGGTAATCACTGCAGCTACAAATAGGAATGAGTAGCAAGAATTGGGCAGGAGTGGCCTTAGCTCTCACTGGACACGGCCTCAGCTGATGGAAAACTTGTAGCAAGCAAGTGGTATCACAGGTATGGAAACACGCTTGTCAGACACTGCCTCCTACAAAGAGCCATAGACCCCTCTTTGAATTAAGAATGTAAAAGGTCCAGCTGGAGGCAACAGAACCCTGCGCTCCCAGTTTTGTATGAAGCTAAAGTGAGAAAATCAATTGAACACTGGAGTTTGAGAACAGCCTGAACATCAGAGTGAGATCCCCATCTCAACAAATCCCACAAACAAAACCCTCCAAGGTCTGTATTTATTTTGAAAAATATATGGCAAAACCAAAGCACTCTCTGTAGAAGAGAATTTCCAGGTCTATTTTCTAAACACTTTTTTTTTTTTCATAATCAGTCATTTTTCTAGCAAATATTTCAGAGCAGTGGGATAGAAAGACTTACTTTGGTGGAAAGATGGAGCAACTACCAGGCATGAATTTGAAATTAGCATCAGCTGAACAAAGTTGTGGAGATGAGGTACTGATAGAGGCAAAAACTAGAGTTCTTTCTAGGTTAGGTTCACAGTTAAAGTGCACTGACCGTGGCGTGCGTGTGTGTGTGTGTGTGTGTGTGTGTGTGTGTGTGTGTGTGTGTGTGTGTACACGTGCTCGCGTATGCGTGCATGCGTGTTGACGAGGATGAAACCCAGGACCCTATGCTCTGCAAGAGCATTACTACTGAGCTGCATCCCAGCCCCACTGATATCCTTTTAAAGTGGGTGAGCTTTAGGAAGACTAAGACATCTCCTCCCTTGACAAACAAAACACCCTCAAGGTTGATGGGACTCAGGACTGAGTGTGTCTGTCTTCTAGATAGGGAGGGAGTAGAAAAATGGGTTCCTATAAAGATTTTCATGTGAGGAAGAGCATAGACATCTGTGTGTGTCACTCTGAGGTAACCTGGAAGAGTCTGGTAATACTAGAGTTTTATGTCCATTTTAATTGTTTAGATGCCTTAACCTAGCAATAGATTGTCAATTAATCACTTTTATGCAATGATAAAAGGCACATAAAATGTTATTGTTGCTTCCTGTTCAGGGCCCCTCCCCTGCATGAGTGTTATTGAGATCCATTTTATTCAGGTAAGTTGGCAGTTTTATCAGAGGACATCCTGACAATTACCTCACAGACTACAGCAGACAGCACAGAAAAACCACTAGATCCAAACTCCCTCCGGTTTCCAAGAGCATATCTTGAAGGAAAAACAAAAAAACCTCAAAAAACAAAAACCCAGCTTGTGTAGCCCCAAAGAATGTGGTGATGAGATTATTGATTTATTTTAGAAGCCCATATACCTGCTCTTAGGGACTAAGAGTCTGTAAATGGAGAGGTAGGTGATTACTAAGTGCTGTAATTACATTTTAATTTAAAATATTTTTGAGAAAAAAAGGAAAGCATACAATGCAGCTTGTTTTTATTTTGACTATTCAAACTTTAATTCCAAATAAATGCTAAAATTTTATATAAAAAAAGACCCAAAAATGATAAAATGGGCATTCTGGGTGAAACCTGAGCTCCATGGTTTGCATTCACAATGGCTTACTATGTCACCAAGTTAGTCTTAAACTCACTGGCTCAAATGAGCTTTCTGTCTCAGCCTGCTGAATAGCTGGGACTATAAAAGTATTAACCAATGTACCCAAATAAAAATGCATGAACTTACTTTTTTTTACATATAGTCTTAAAATGTTTGTGTGTGTTGGTTGAGATGGGGGGGGGAGCAAGACCTCATGTAGCCCAGGTTGGCCTCTAATTCCTTTGTGACTAAGAATGAGATTAAATTGGTCCTCTCCCCCCCACTCCAAAGCACTGAGACTGCCAGCATGAACCCTACACTCAGCTTTACATCCATTATTTTTGGAGATGGTGATCTTGCTATGTTGTTCAAGATAGCCTCAAATGTTTTGTCTTCTTTCCTCAGCCTCTGTCTGCTTGGGTTTTGAAAGCAGGTTGATGTAATAGTATTCTTGAATTCTTTCCAGTTACATGGAGATCAGGTTGTCCCTGAAATACCATCATGCAACAGGCACTGGAGAAACAGAGTCATTCCCAATTTCTGTCATGGGACCTCGGTATGACCTTTCCAATGTGTTTAACCCCTAATCTGTGAGTTTAAGTGAGGAGGAAAAGCCTCTTTCTAAGACACATGGGCTAATGATCATCAATGCTGGCTTTTGGGGGGGCGGGGAGCAGAAGTCTTTCTGAGTAAAATTGCTTCTATTGGAATCTGTCCCCGCCCTTTAGACGTATGACATCATGAGTAGTCGCTGTGAGATTAAATAGTGGGGTGGTGACATGACTTTAAAATGGTTGGAAATTCTTGACATAGCACCGTGATAAAGCTGGAGGAAAGAGGTAGAGACTTGATGATGACTAACACAATGGCCCAGCCCTTCACTTGGTTGCTGTTGCCAAAGGAAGAGGCTGCAGGGGGAGACACGGCGATGAGGGGCGGGGAGCCGCCACTGTTGTGACAGTTCTACTAGACCATAAATGTAGCTAATTATTAGTATCAGCTGTTACTTATTATTTAATTCCACAGGGCTGCTCTGTAATTCTACAACTCTTAAGTTGGCAAAGCATTTTGTAACGGAGCTAGCTCTATGAAAGATCCCATACGAAACAAAATGTACGGTGCTTGTCAAGGGGCAGGAGTCACCCTGTTGAGCAGATATGGCCACAGATTAGGAAAATGAGTCAAGCTGGGAGTGTAGCTCAGTGGTAGAGTATTTGTCCAGCATCCCCAGGTCCTGGTTCTGAGTTCCACCATGAAAAGAATGTAAGGAAGACAGCTAAATGGAGCTGCTAGGGATGTGTGGTCAATGCGTGCTTGTTTCAAGTCTGTCTTCTGTAGCCCTTACCTCAGGAGCAACAGCCTTTGGTATAACATGTAGGTGACAGAAAGGTCTCAAGGGAGTGACGGGTGTGGAATCGCTTCCTGAATTTGCCATCCTTTCAACCTTTCAGAAAGGAGATGAAATGGAAATGTCTGCCTTATATTCATCTTCCAGGATATAAGAGAGAAGAATGTAGAAGAGGAAGGGTGTCTCCCCTAAGGAGACCTTAAAAGTGTCTGGTAGTGTCTCACCTGGAGGACTTTTACAATAACAATTTCACTTGAAAGGTATTTGTCAGGAAATAGAAGACGGACACCCTGGGGCTGTTGGAGTGACACTCCCTTTGCTAGTGCACTAAGGTCTTTCCAGAACTACAGACAAAATGAAGTCATTGGCGGATTAGAAAACATCTGTGAGTCTACATAGTGCTCTTCCTTATGGCGTCAGAATGATCCTTTGGCCTAACTGGGAAGAAACGCTGCAATGCTTCAAAACCTCCACTCCATAAAAAGTTTAAACAAAAACAACATGGAGACACTCACAAAAGCAGCTTAGCACAGGCCACAGTGAGATAATAAATGTCTGGCAGGTAGCACCTAACTTATGTACCCGGTTTGGTTGGAGCCAAGACTGGAGTGGTGAGAGACACACCAGCATTGTGTAAAACCTGCACACTGTTCTAGCTTCAAATCTGATAGGCTCACATTTGCTTTCTCTATTTTAGCCCCTTTGTGCTGTTATAACAAAACACCAGAGACTGGGTAAGATATAATCAATAAAAGTTTATTTCTCACAGTTCTAAAGGCTGGCAAGTCCAAGACCAACTGCTAGCACCTGCTAGTTGGTGAGGGCCATCTTGGCATAGGGTGCTATGACAGAACTCATGTGTCTGGCAACCTCTGCTGCATGGAAGAAGGTGCAAGGCTAGAAACGGGGCTCCCAGCTATGGGGCAAGGCTTAAAAGGGGCTCCCAGTAGCTTCACTCCAGCCCTTTTATAACGCAGCAATCCATTTATGAGGGTGGGACCCTGTATGACTTGGTCATTTCCCCCAAAGACACACTCTCTCTCTCTCTCTTTCTCTCTCTCTCTCTCTCTCTCTCTCTCTCTCTCTCTCTCTCTCTCTCTCTCTCAATACTACCACAATAGAGATTAAGTTTCATTAAGAATTTTGGAGAGGACACATTCAAAGTATAGCAGGTGTCCAGACATAGTCATTGGAACTGAGACAGAATTACGTCATTCTTCAGAGGCAGGGCTCAGCAATTTATAACAGAGAGTCCTTAGTGGCTTTGGAAATGGTTTTATAAGGAGGCTGTGACCTGAGGCAGAGGGTTGATGCCCTGACTTTATCTTCTCTTTAATTCTGTAACTTCATCCCTTCCTCCACTCTGGATTGTAGTCACTTGGAGGACTCATTCCTGCAGGGTCCCCCAAGGCTCATTTGAAGCAGGCTGGTGACGTTTCTTGCCTTTTCTTACCTGCTGCCTCTACAGCTTGATTTACTTGGCCATCAGTGAAGAAACCCATGGCAGTTACTGAATTTACTGATTCCAATTTCCGAAAGGGCTTCCCAGTGAAAAGGACCTCCAATGTCAGAAGCTTTTCATATAAAGGATCCCATGGGCCAGCTGAAAAAACGGGAAGGCGTCTAGCTTACTGGCCTGCTTGCTTGCACCACATGGCATAGATAATAATGGGAAGGTAAAGTGGTACGGCTGGACCCTCTGCCAAAAAGCCACTGAGCCCACAGCATTTCCCAGATACCCTAGAGAGAGGTGGATTGTTGTAACAGACTTAGAATTTAAAGTTACATTTTTCATATTTAAAAGGGGAATTTAAAAATATGCAGGCTAAATCTACTCCCTAAATATTTATTGATTGCCATTAACTTGGGCCATTAAACACTATCTTTTTGAAGCCCCATCTCCCTTACCGTCACTAATGGAGCATTCTCAATAACAGGCCTTCCCTTTTCTTAAATGACCTCCGGTTCTTCCCTTTAACTAAACCAAGGCAATATTATCATAACAGAAATCTCTTCCTATTCAGCAAGAAATGAACATTTAACTTAAAATAAATTACAGGCCAAGCTTTAAAGGGCCATTAATTAGTAATGGTACTGGAGCAGCCAGGTGAAGACTAGATGGCTGACAGTGGGCAGAAAAGGCCTAAGTTTTTATTCTTACCTCATTTGATAACATCTGTCCCTGAAATTCAAACTTACTAATAGCAACTAGGAAGATTTTAACATGGTTCCTAATGCATGGAAAGATCTAGAAAAAAAGTGTTCTTGGCTTATTTGTCTTCCTTTTCTACCTTCTTTGCTTAGCTGTCAATCACATTTTCATCTCTTTATGAGAATGACTTGAAATTCTTAAACTTTTTTCAACTTAAAGTCTGTCTTATATCCCATCTTTGGGAAGACTACTTCGCTGATGATTAGGAATGTTTTGCATTTTGTATGTGTGTTTCTATGTATGTGTGTATTTTCAGGTATGGGGGCTCCCATGTATCTGCAGGTACATGTGGAGACTTGAGGTTGGTGCTGGATTTTTATTGGATAGTTGTCTATCTTATATAGTGTGGCAGGGTCTTATGCTGAACCCAGAGCATGCCATTTTGACTTGTTTGTCTAGCCAGCTTGAGTCTCTGCCTCTTGAGTCCTGAGATTACATGTAACTGCCATGCCCACTTAGTTTTTATGTGGGTGTTGGGGATCCAAACTCAGGTCCTCACACCTTATAGCCTGAGCCATATTTTTTGCTCTCTGTGACCAATCTTAACACCCCCCACTATGGCTTCCTTGGGAGCCCGGCTTTTCTAATAACCCCTTTCCTATGCCATCTTTCTGCTGCGCTTTTTAATATTCCCTTACTCTCAGTCAGCTGACACTGTAAGCTCAAAGTCACACAAAACATTCTTTTAACCTTTTTATCTTCCAAAGTTATTGTTTTTCTCACCCAAGAACAGCCTGCATTTCTTCCCCTCCGTCCCCCTCACTTCCTTATCTGTAAGGCTCTTCCTTCACAGCCTGTTCACCAAACTCTGGGCCTACCTGCATTCCTTTCCTGTGTGATATGCATGCTGCTCCCTGGACACAAGTCTCCCTGTGGACTTCATCTGCCTCTCTATCTGGGCTGTTCATCCAGACCTGTTCATCACACACACTGCTATCCTCAAGTGTTCGTTCCTAGCTGTTTCTGTTTTGTTTTAAACTATTGCTTCGCTCTGGAAGTATCTACAAATCACCCAGGGTGCTCTTCAAAAATCCAAACCCAGATTATATCCTATTAAATCTGATTAAATGTGTATCAATGAAATCCGATTTCAGGCTTCACAGAGAAATCGGATTTAATTGATCTGGGGTTGGGCTCTGGCATCCTCCCTCCACCCCCTCAGGTGAATCTTAAGTACCACTAGGATTCATAACCCTAGCTGTTCACTTTTCTTATTTATTGCCTGATTGGTGCTGGGGACTGAGGTTTTACATCCAGGCAAGTGCTCTCTCATTGAACTGTATCTTCTGCTCTCCAGTGCTCCAGCCCCTCTCTTCCTGCTTTCTTTTGAGTCAGAATTTTGTCAACTTACCAAACTGTAGCCCAAGCAGGCCTTAAACTTTCAATTCTCTTACCTCAGCCTCTGAGATAGCTGGGAATGCAGAAGAACCGCTTCACCAGGCTACATTTTCATTTTTAAAGCCTCAGCCCTGGTAATGTGGAATAACATGTCTGACTTTGTGTGAAGGACCGAGCTGACAGCGCTTCCCTTCTGTGTGGTCTATAAACCAAACTCATCATGTTCTCACATCGAAGATTCTTCTCTCTGTGTTTATAGGGACATTGTTTTTCTATGCATTCATGCTAGGTAACTGGAAATCATCCTTTAAAGTTCGTTGTACCGCTTATTGGGGTGCATGCCTGCAACCCCAGGACTCAGGAAATGAAGGTAGGATGACTGTGCTTTTAAAGCCAGCCTGGAATACCTGGTAAGATACTGCCTGGAGGAAAAAATCTTGTAATTTTATTGCTAACTCTTCTCAGGTCCGTTATTGCCACCATGATAAACACCTCATTCTAGGGCCTGATTAACTTTTCAGGTCATCCTGCCTCATGTCTCTTTCTTCATTCCATTTTGCCTTTGCTTCCTCCCCACCCCCTACCCAGAGACCTTTCTGGAACACAGAGTTGATAGCATCCACTCAATATCTCTTTCCTACCTGAGACTAGTGTCCAAATGTCTTTATGATGAGGGTCCCACAATTTGCCTCTAGTTCTCTCTAATCACCCATCTGCACCCTCGACTCCTGTCTCTGTTACATTCTCCCCAAATGCTTTACTCTGCATTTGTTCCTCTCTGGTTTTGCTTGTATTACTCCCTGTCTAAGACAGCATCCAACTCATATGGTTTAAATAAAAGATCTACTCACAGAAATATTGCCAGGATAAATGGAAACCACAGGTGTGTTAGATATACTTCAGGATCAATACAGTGGGAAGCACTTACCTTTCTCCTCCTTGAGCACCAGGGGGATGGAGTACTGTCTTAAGAGCTTGCAAGAGCTGCAGCCAAAGGAAAGGAGCCATGAGTAGGAGTTATTTGCTGTGGGATATTGCTCTTGTACACTGTAAAGATTTGTTGCTTGTATTGGTTTAATAAAATGCTGATTGGCCAGGTGGGGCAACTAGACTAGGAGAATTCTGGGAAGAGAAAAGAGAGAGAAGGAAATGCCAGCAAGATGAAGCGGGAGCAAGATTAGAATGCTGGACTGAAAAAGGAAACCCAGCCACGTGGCTAAACATAGACGAAAATTATGGGTTAACTTAAGTGTAAAAGAGCTAGTCAATAATAAGCCTGAACTATTGGCCCAGCAGTTACTATAGAATTAAGCCTCTGAGTCAATTATTTGGGAATCTGCTGCTAGGTATTGGGTATTTGAGAGTTTCTGGTAGGACTGAAATTTCTGGCTACAGTCACCCAGTGTAAGTTTCACAGTATTTCAGTAGAGTTGGTGAAGAGCCTACAACTTTACTATCTTGATGCCCTTTGATCTCCAACCAGTATCTTTATTTGGTCCAACTCAAGAAGAAGCCAGCCAACCAGCAAGAGTGGTCCAGGAGGATATCAAGCAAGATTCAGAGAGTCAGGGAAAGAATGCCCGTGAGAGGGAGGAAGAAATTAAATTGTTAGTAACCACACTATTCTCTTATATGTGTAATAAAATCCCTTTTATCTTTTAGGGCACTGTTCTTTTTTTTTTTTTTTTTTTTTTTTTTTGGTGAAACTTCCTCCTGTTTTCCTACCTCAGGGTCCAGTTGTTATTTCAGTTCTTTCTTCTCTTTTAGCAGAGGTGGTGTCTTCATTTTTTGCAGCTGTTGGGTTGACTTACAAATACAGTTACTTACCTAGCAGCACCTATCTCTTACATTGTGCTTTTGACTTTGAAGGAGAGGGCTAGCACTTCATCTGTGTAGCATTTTTGAGGAGGCAGGTACTCAGTACACACCAGCCAGATTTAATTGCATTCTCCTGTTATCATTTCTCAGCCCCAGGTAAGGAGATTCATGTATTCTCATAAACTGTAGTCCTCATGTTAAAAGGAGTTCTCTTTTGTTCTGTTTCTGCTTTTGCTCCACCATCCCCAACTCTTAAAATTTGTTAAGCTCAATTCCTAAGTGTTGCTCACCAACAAATTGTTGGAAATATTGCTATAACTAATGCTGATAAAGACCTAAAACTTGCTATCTTTATTCCATAATCTGAAAGGTACATGTAAAAAAGTCTTTCTTCAGTTTACATATACACAAAGCTTAAAAATGAAGTCAAAGAACTCAATGTTTCATTTGCCATTGGACTTAAACGTGTCTTCAAATGGAAGTTATGCTTGGCTTAATATGCTTTGCATATAGAAAAGCAAGTGTACTGTTCCTATCTTTTATAAATGCCAATAGCAATTGCAGCTCAAATATTTTTTTAAACCATGTAAACAGTGTTCTATATTGCTGGTTTGGATGCATGAATTTTATGTGACTTTGAGATTTTATATTAAAAGGACTATTTTTTTTTTTTTTTTTAAAACTTTATTTATTTATTATTTATTTATTTGCCTTGGTGTTTGCCTGGAACTGGAACTACAGACAGCTGTTAGCTGCCATGTGGGCGCTGGGAATCGAACCCGGGTCCTCTGGAAGAGCAGATGGCGCTCCCAACCGCTGAGCCATCTCTCCAGCCCCTAAAAGGACTATTTTTAAACCTAATGAAAAGTATCATTTTATATACTCGTGGTGTTCATAATAATAGAAAAAAGATGAGAAAATTTTAATTTACATAACAGTTTTGAGTTTTCATATTAAAAATTGTATTTTTGTTGGTTTTGCATGTGAGATCAGACACACACACTACCAGGTGCCACACTAGAGTTTATTCATGAGAGTTGCCAGGCAAGTACAGGGACAGAGAAGCAGAAGATAAAGAGAGACAGATTTCTACATGGTGTCTCCTTTTAAGAGAATGGGTGGGCACAGGTTTACATAGCCACATCTGGTGCCATATTGGATCTAACATGTGACATGCCAGGAACTCTTACAATTTTTTTAGTATTTATTTTTATTTTATGTGAATTGTTGTTTTTACCTGCATGTATAACTGTGCCAGATCTTGGAATTACAGACAGTTGTGAGCTGCCATGTGGATGCTAGGAATTGAACTCAGGTCCTCCAGAAGAACAGTCAGTGCTCCTAACCACTGAGCCATCTCTCTAGCCCGGAATCCTTACAATTTTACCACCTAAACTTCATCCTGGGTTTTTAAAAAATATCCTTTTCTCCCTCTAGTCACTACACTCATGTTTTTCTTACTTTCTTACATATATTGAGCATAGTTATAATTACTGTGTTAATTAATATCTTTATCTAGTAATTTTGTCATCTAAGGCTTTATCTACATCTGTTTACTTTCATGTATTTTCTCCCCCATTAGGAACTGTGTGTTCCTGCTTTTTTATACACTAGGTAATTTCTTAGATTAAATTTCAGATACAGTACATTTCACATTTTTTTGAAGCTTAGTGTTTGTTTACTTAATTTTGTCGCCTTTATAAAATCCTTTATAATTCTTATTGTTTTATTTATTTATTGTGAGTTAGGTGGGCATGTCATAGCACATGTGTGTGGAGGTCAGAGGAAAACCCTCAGGAGCCTGTGTTCTTTTACTGTGTGTATCTGGGGTAAGAGAGTGGGGAGCCTGTGTTCTTTTACTGTGTGGATCTGGGATGAGAGAGTGGGGATGGAACTCAGGCTACCAAACTTGCTGGCAGTCACCTTGATCCATTGAGTCATCTGCCCAGGCCTCCTGAAATAGTTTTGAGTCATGTTCTAGGATACAATGAGTTACTGGGAAAGATTTGGATTGTCTCAAGGCTCACATTTGAATTTTGATAGAAGTAGACTAATTTGGTCTGATGAGGCAATTGCTTTCTGAGTATGCAACCCAAAGTTTTACTGTATCAGGAGGCTTTTCCATGCACTCTTTTGGGAATGCAAACTGTTTCCATTGCTATGATGTTACCAGGGATTACTCCTCTCGGAAAAATCTTTTCTGTATGGTCCCCTGACACATATGTACTGACTTGTATGTAGCTGAAGGTCCTGCTAATATGCCCAACCCACTTTTCCTCTGCCTCTTTTTTCAGAGTCAAAGTGCCTCAGCCTCCTTGTATTCTCAACTCCATCTTCATTTGAGAAAAGCTGGGCCTTTGTTGGGTTGCCCTTCTGTGCAGCTGGGACACTCTCTAGGGATAAGTGGGGGGGGGGTTCTACAGCTTAACTCTCTTTGTTTCTTTAAGAAACCACTGCCATGTGAAGCATGCCTCCCAAACTGTTGTTTCTGCTATGTCTCTCTCTCCATTATCCCAGCATAGACACAGGAGAAAGTTTTGCTTTCTACTTTTCTCATGAATAGAATAGGCTGGTGGTGGCATACTCCTTTAATCTCAGCAGGTTGATCTCTGTAAGTCTGAGGACAGCCTGATCTACAGAGGGAATTGCAGGCGCTGCATGACCTTTCCCTGCACTCTGAGCCACGAGGCAAGGCCTGTGGATTGCTGGCTGTTCATTTTGTGCTTCACATCTAGTTCCAGTAAGTTTCTGGTTTCCTGTCTGTGTGGGTTAGAACAGGTGAGCCTAAGTTGTTTGCTACAAATCAGTAGTATTCCAGCCACCTGGGGATAAGTTGTTTACCCCAAGTTAGTAATTTCCAGCCACCTGGGGAATTTCCATTTGTGTTCTGCCCCGGGTACTTAAGTCTGAACCTGAGTCTCAATAAAGACATTCAGCATTCTTCCTGCATGAATGACTCAGCAGCAGTCTTGCATCTTTCAGTCTCCAGGCCCGAGCCTGACTTGTGAATAATGTAAGTAGTACAGATGACACAGTGAGTTCCAGGTCAGCTAGGACCTCACAAAGAAACTGTCTTGAAAATCCAAAACCAAACCAACCAAACAAATAAATAAAATGAAGAATTGGTCTATCTGATAAAAAAAATTCTTCTCTGTGTCACTTCCCTCAGGACCCAAGACATGACTGAAGGAATCCCAGGCTGACCTTGAACTTCTGCCTCTAAGATGTGCCTCTTAAATTCTGGAATTAAAGGAATGTAGCAGGCTTTCTTGGACAGCCAATCAGCTCCAAATCAAGACATGGAGACTCACTATCAATTATGAACAATTGACACTATCTTATGCTGTCCAAGTTGCCCTTATAACTTAATTTAACCTGTTTTTCTTTATCTTCATTCTGCCTTGGGACTTTTTATCTTTCTTTCATTCTGTATGTCCTACTCCATGTCTGTCTGGATGTGGCTGCCTGGCTGGCCAAACCAGGCATGTCCCTCTCTTTCTCCCTCGTTCTTTCTTCTCTGGAGCCCAGATTCCTCCTCTTTATTCTCTATGCTTGCCTGCCTCCTATTTCTCTACTGCTTAGCCATTGCCTGTACAGATATTTAATTAGACTAATAAGGTGCCTTAGGCAGGCAAAGCAACATATCATTATAATGTTAAACAAATGTCACATAAACAAATTTAGCACACCTTTACATAGTTAAAGTAATATTCTCCAACATAAATACATGTAACACACCTTTACATAGTTAAAGTAATATTCCAGAACATCTGAGTGCTTATCATGCTTCCTGATTTCTTTCTCCTGGGCTGGGAATGAAGCTCAGTGATAGAGGTCTTGTTTAATAAGGACAAGGCCTTGAGATCTATTTCCAGAGCATAGTAGGATTATGTTGGTACATTGTAAATATTTGTCCCTCCTACTGGTTTTATAAAAAGCTGATTGACCAGAGGCAGACAGGAAGTATGGGCGGGGCTACCAGACTAAGAAAACTTTGGGACCATCTCAGAGCAGAGCAGAGATGCTGCACAGAGACACAGAGGAAAGAAGTTGAAATGCTGCTGAGAAAAAGTACTGAGCAGCATGGCTGAACAAGAATCATGGGTTGATTTAAGATGAAGGAGTTAGCAAATTATATGCCTGGGCCCTAGGTCAATCAGCATAAAATTAATGTAAGCCTCTGTGTGTTTTTGTGGGACTGCCAGACTGCTGGTCAAACCTCTGGGGCAGGCCTGAAAGTTTGTCAGAAACATACAACACTAGAGTGCTCTTATATACAAATACAGGCACAGGACACACACAGACAGACAGACAGACAGACAGACAGACACACACACACACACACACTCAAAAATACTAAGAAAGCCCAGAGTATGGGAGCTAGATGGAAGACTAGTTTAGCTAAGGGGTGTGTGTGTGTGTGTGTGTGTGTGTGTGTGTGTGTGAAATACATGTTACAGCAGGTTAGTGAGTTCAAAGATGTGAATCTGTGATCATTTTACCGCTTTCAAATGTTACATGTGACAAGTGAACGTGTATGGAAGAGAGTGGAGAAACAGCAAGTGGGATGCTACCTGTTGTTTTAGAAGAGACTTGCTCCTTCTACAGCCATCCTAAGAGGATGACTTTTAGACACAGCCTCTGTTCCTATGAATGTCTGATGTACCTCAGTGAGGCCGAGCCAAGTATTCCCTGGAAGACAAGACAGAGAGATTTGGAAACATATGTGTGAGACCAAAATTATAAAGCCATGGCTCATTATGCAAGTCAGAAAAAGTGCTAAGATTTGCTATTATGCATGCCCAAGGCATTTTCTTCTGAAGCTTTTATCTGCTTTAAAATTTCTGGTGCTGTTGCTGATTGTGAATTCCTGAAATGTCAATGTAGCAAATGGGTAGTCAGTACATGAAAGATGCCTGCAGGATGTAGTCAGCCAATGAAAGAATATGAAGAATAGGACTCCTGACTTCAAGAGGCTAATTTTGTCCTATGAGAGGTTTATTGTGTAGAAACAACTACGACACATGAAAATGGGAAAGGAAACATCATTGCAGAGAGGAGAATGTGGGGGGCGGACTATGTGTGGGTTCTCTCCTCCACCCCAGTGTTAGCCATCCATAAATGATGGAACAAAGAGGCAGGACATTACTAGAGTGTCAGACTTAGCAAATAAAAGAGAACATGGGCAATATAAAGAGTACAGGTGGATGACCTCTACTCTTGCAAGACCCCTAGTTATATTTGATTTTCAAAAGAAGGAAAAACATTTTAGCTTAGGTATATCCCATGAAATATTTGGGGCATACTAAACCAACTAACAAAAATCAACCAATCAAATAATCAGAAACAATTCATGGTTTTTTGACAGTCAGATGTAATTGACGTATTTTACCTGGCAATCTTAACCACACACAGAGTAGGAGTAGACACATAATAAGTGGTTGTCTTTTCCTCAAAGTTCGGTTCCTACAAGCAGGATCCAGTGAGGGGTAAGAATACCACTGAATTCTTTCTGTATTGCAGAGCCAGGATGGAGGTATCCACTAAAGTGAACTAAATACACAATTCCCCCCTTTATAAACAGGCACAAATCTTATTACACAGAATGAAAATTTAGCCTTTTAATTGGGATACAAAGGGAAGACTTGACCACAGAACGCTGGAGGACTGAGCTTGGAAA
The DNA here is from genome assembly GCA_004025045.1 of Sigmodon hispidus. Lineage (NCBI taxonomy): Eukaryota > Metazoa > Chordata > Mammalia > Rodentia > Cricetidae > Sigmodon > Sigmodon hispidus. Next base: position 31,893 of record PVIH01004514.1, read on the forward strand.
TCATAAAATAGGTGAAAGTGGAGTTTCTGAAGATCAGGTCCTTGTGCAGTGGAGAACACAGGTGGGAGGGGTCAGAGACAATGATCGTAGTGCAGAAGTAGATTTGTTAAATGAGTTTTTGAAGGGGCCTGGGAGGCTTTAGTGCAGGCTAGAAGCCATGAAGGCATTTCCTGATCAGAGCTGTGCGTTACCAGTGCTAAGCTGGTGGCCCTTTAGAGATTGCAAAGGAGAAAAAGAATGGAAATGGGGTGAGCAGGGGAGAGGCTGCAGCTGGGCCTGCTGCTAGCTCATGTGGATGTGTTTCAATGAGAAGATGCACTCTCTGAGAATGCAATCCAAGGCACATGGTTTATTTGATTATTCTAGGGGCTGGAATTTTGTTCCCCATTAATTCTATGTCCCATCTAGTAGACATTTAATTAGCACCAGTGACTTAATGCAATAAGCATTTATTTCTTGCCACTGTCACAGTCAATGCATACAGAGTGACTCTCCTTTTAGTGGATACTTCAGGGATCCAGGCCACCTCTCTGTTGTAGCTGGACCATATGTCACCCTCAAGGTCATCAAGTCAGGAAAAGGCACAGGTGGAGGTTTGCACAGTTGACCTCTGACCAGGCTAAAATAACCCATATCACTTCTACCCATATCCTTTGGGGCAGATCTTAGTTTCAACTCGACCACCGAGGAAGTGAGAAATTAAGCACAGTAACTTGTACTGCTCTGTGGCCGAAGAGTACTAGATGATTCTAGTAGTTAAAGAAGAATGCGGAAAAATGAGAGGAAATACTGCACTAAATTCAATGCACACTTTGGCCATACGGAAAGCATTGTATCCATTCTCTTGTATGGAGCCCTGGAGAGATTAACCAATACCTATTTCTAACAATTTGGAAAATCATGCAAAATATTTTTATCCACCTGTACTCTTTATATTGCCCATGTTCTCTGTCAAGGTGCAAGAGACTCAGTCTAGAACTATTTAAAAGCACACAGATGCTTAAGGGAACATCTACCTGTACAAATTTTCCAACTGTGCCATCATGAGACATGTGACACCACCAGGTATAGGATTTATTTGTTCAGTCTCCCAGGTCTTTTGGTGAAGAGAGCAATAAATGGTGACTGGGAGACAGTGAAGGAAAACTAAGGTCATTCTCTACCACCAAATAACACTCATGTGGGTACAGTGCTTTTGTGATGGTTCCCTTAGCCAGCTTGTGATTAGCCACCTCTGTACCAGTTACTTTCCCACCAACAGCAACTATGGGTCAGCTTTATTTCTGGCTCACAGTTTTGGGGTATAATCCCTCATGTAGAGGAATCAGACCCTTGGGGCATATTGAATCTACAGTCAGGAGGAAGAGGTGGATACTGGGGTTCAGCTTCTTCCTTTATGTTCAGTCCAGGATCCCAGCCCATGGAATGGTGCTACCCACATATAGGATAGGCCTTCCTAACTCAGCTAACCCAATCGAGGAACTCTCTTATGGACAACCCAGAAGCTTGCCTTGTCTATGATTCTAGATCCTGACAATTTGACAATATTAACTATTAAAAGCTCATTGGAACAAAGGCATTTCTTGAATATTCAAAATAGCATTGTCCGAACTCAGACCTCTGACTTATGAGAATTTTGTCATATTGGTCAATGTAGCCTGATACATAAATGAGGATAGGGATACTTTAGTATAATATAAGGTCATAAGGAAGCATAATGATACAGACTTTAAATAAACATTCTAGAATCATTTTTAAGTGTTCATATGTCCTAGGCTTTTGAGGGAAATTGAGGTTATCAATATTATATTTAGTTTTTAGATCAACACCCTTTGATGAAGAAAGGTCAATATAACCATATCTATTTGGCAGAGCTGGCAAATACATTCATTATAAATTGTGGAGGAAATCTAATCAAGCACTTTCTTCCCCTTAGCGGCACATGAAATATTAAAAATGAAAGAATTGCACAGATTATTTTATTAGGTACTTATTCTTTAAATGAAGAATTCTATAAAAGGAAAGACACAGTTAATTGGATTTTTTCTTTTATTTAGGAATGTAGACATAAGCATATATAAAGGTTTCTATGATATTTTAAAAATAATTATTATCAGCTATTAAAACTTCCTTGGAAACTGCTTTCAGGACCTGATATGTAAAGATTTCTTTTCCTTATTTAAACCTTTTCTGTTGCAATAAAATCCACTTTGTTCATTCATTCATGTATTTGTTCAATACTCTGTCAGTATCTCTCATAGACTAAACACTATTTTAGACCCTGGGGATTCAATGGTGAATCTACCTAACCATGAGTGTTTGTTGTGAATTTTTTTTTAAAATTTAAATGTACTGAAGGGTTCACTATGCAGATGACCATAGCTACTTCTGAAGTGGCAGCTACCAGTGCCTTGAAATAGTTTGTACAGAAGCTGCAAGACCTATAATGCGGCTTAGTGGAAAGAAATATGCAAGCCAGAGATCTCCTTCTTTGGAGACTTTGAACCAAGGAACTACCTCAATTTTCAAACTAATATGTGTCCATTGTTAGGAGGGAGATGAAATTATAAAGAACCTGGAATTATGAGCAAAATGGTTCTAAAAGGCAGAATGAAGAATGCAAATGAGGGACCTGAGCAGATGGCTCTCTGGGTAGAGAGCTTGCTGTGTAAGCCTGAATATGTGAGTTCCAATCCCAGTACTTGTGTAAATAGTTGAGCATGGTGGCTCATGCCTGTAGTTCCAGTTCTGAGAGGCAGAGAGAGAAGAGGGATCCTGTGGCTATTCTAGGCTATGCAGTGAAATCCTGTCTCAATAAAATAAAATGCAATAATATAAAATAAAGCAGCAGAAAGAACAGAAGTGAATTGGTATGGAGAGGAGAACAGAAACAGAAATGGTGCAGGGGCTCAAGAGAAACAGACACATTTGAGGTCCGTCTTGGATTGCTTTAGTATCTGATTGTATTCAGCCCCAAGGAGATGGTGTTTCCATTACTGTATTTTTAAGACTCTCATACACACACCTCTTTGAAGTAAAATGGATATTTCTTGGCTCCTTGTACTTTAAAGAGAGCAAGTAAATTGTATGTTCTTCTTAGCCCCTTAACACGAGTATAAGAGACATAATATAAAATGTAGGTTTTTTAAAGTATTATTTTTGGTTCTAGGAATTAAACCTAAAGCTAGGGCTTTGTGTATGCCAAGCACATAGTCTATCACTGAGCTCTGCCCCAACATGAGGAGTGGACTTTAAACTAAATAATCAGCTTTGACCACAATAAGTTAGCCCCACTTGACCTCTAGATCTGTATGGATCTACAAGTTTGCCTGTAAATCATGCCAGCAGTTTACAGGGTGTTGTTTTGGGAACCTTTATTCCTTGTTTTAAATATCAACAATTGTGTTTTAACATTACCCCAGAACTGAAATGACATTCAGCCTTTGGTCCAGGAGGCTTGTCAATCACTTATTTCTTTTGCTCTTTCAGATTCTGTTTTCATGTTATCTTGACTTTGGAATTTAGATCAGATAGCAACAATGTCCTCAAAAGCTTGCCTCAGCTTAGGGTTTTGCAGAGCTATAAATGGCCAACATTTATTTTGTGCGCCTCTTCTGCACACAAGAGCCTTCAATTAGTAACCTTAATAGTCATAAAAACTCAGAGGTAGAGAGTATAATTATTCCCATTTTACAGATCTAGACACATGAAATAGAGAGGCTGAAAATCATTTCCAAAGTATTACAGTTATTAAATAATGAAGCCAAGATCCAAATACCATTAGAATCTACATTCTAAATTACTACTTTATATGGGCTTGTTTTCATGGAAACCATAGAAGATCTTGTTTAACCAAAAGTTAGATTCTTTCTTCTTCTGGAATCTATACTGCAATAAAAATTAACTCATTCAATAAGTATGTATGTAGTACTGATCAATATAAGCAGACAGCATCTTTGCCTTCGAGGGGGCCTTCTAGTTTTTCTGTCTTCTATCAGTTTGATTAGAGTTTTTTTTTTTTTACTTAGAATCTAATATTCCTTTAGATGAACTTAAACAATTTCTGTTTTCAAATAGAAATTTACTTATTTTGCTTTATTTTTCAAAAATTAAAACTTTGACACATAAAGTGATAGGTTTCCTTATGACATTTTCATCTGCATATGTCATTACACTTGTGATCCCCATTCTCTCCCACTGTCCTCCAGCTGACTTGCTTGCCTCTTGCTGGAGAACTCACAATATGTAAAGCTGAACAAATACTGGAACATTGGTCACATTAGAGAGGTTCATACTTGCTGGAGCAAGTAATATGGTAAATTTTTAATTTTGGCTGGTATTTTCACCTTTGACCTTGATCCTATTCCATCCTTCTCAGTCTGTATTCTTATTTTTGGTTTTTAATCCTTAAATGTCATAGAATATGCTGGTCTCTGTTGCATTTCTTTCAAGATCTTTTCTGATTTGTCTTCGTTTTTGTAGCATACTAATGGTCCAGCTTAATAGAATTTATCAAATCACAATGACACTACATCTTTTGTGTCAGGATTAGTTTCAGTGTAGTGCAACAGGAAAATCTGGATGATAGGGGCATTAGGGAAAGTCACATTTATTTCTTTTTCACATTAAATAATACTGAGGCAAGCACTCTAGGATTGATGCAGAGGTCCCACAAAGTTGTCTGGGACCCTCCTCCTGACTCACTGTTATACTTCCTGTAGGCAACAACTTTCTCCTTTATAGGACACCAAATGCCTGGAAAGGTTCCACACACTGTATATTGACCCAGCCAATAGGATGAACAAAAGGAGCAGTGTGATGTCTCTCTTTTTAGAAAATTTAAAAAATGTAAGTCCCATACACCATACGTGGCTAGATTTTAATAGCCAGAATTTTATTAGATGGCCACATTTATTACGAAGAAGACTGGGAAAAGTAAGGTTCGACCTGACTTTTAACAGGACCATGTAGAAATGCAGATTTGTAACACGAGATAATAAATACAGAGAGATAATTTGAAGTCCATGCTACAGGTGCTTTACTTGTATTTAACATTTATAAAAGTTCACTGGTGGTATTCTTGGATAGTGTCATCTGGTTTGTTAATGAACATAATTCACCTAAGGATTTTTCCTGTTTTTATTTTATTTTACTTTATGGTAATAGAATTACATTCTAAAATAAACCCATGTGGAAACATATTTTTATGCAAAATGGAGAACATACTACCAGGGAGGGTACCGAGAAACTCTAGGAAGAGGCAATCCTACACAGAAAGCAGAGATTTAGCCACTGGTCAAGAAAAACTTGTAAATGAAAATTTGAGTATAAAACCCCACAAGTTAGCTTTCTCTTTACTTCCTTCTTTCCACCAACTTCATTCTTGGTTCAGAACAGTTTTCTTCACTTGATAAAAAACTACATCCAGTAACATCTCTCAGGTTTGATAGCCAGTGAGGCCAGAAAACTGTCTTTCAAATTCTAAACTCCTGGATCTCTTTGAACAAGTGTCCACCTCTTGCCCAGGGAACTTTGGCCAAAGGGCAGTCAGCAGTAACTTAGATATTACTCCTGTTGCTATCATGTTGGAAATTTGGAAAGAAGTGAGAGGCAGATTCCTTACAGGGAAAGTGGGTGTACATACCCCAAGCGGTTGAAAAGTGTCTACATATATGATGTAAAAATACAGGTCGGTGGGCCAAGTTAAATGATTAGTAATGGTGTGGACAATTAGTTGAAGATAAACATTGTTTGACAAGGCTAAAATTGTATAATGATTACTGTGTATTAGGCATTATGCTCCATGCTTTTAACCTATTGATATTGAGTCATTGACTCCCTTATAGCTCTATAAACTATTATTGTCACCATAATATAATATGGTGACAGATGGAAAGTCTGAATTTAGGATTAGATAATTTACACAGGATATATATATATATATATATATATATATATATAAAATTAAACTACACTTGGGTTTTATATGTGTGTATGGTGGTGTGGTATATGTATATGCATATGCCCAAGCTCATTCATGCAGAAACCAGAGGAAGATGCTGGGTGTCTTCCTCCATTCCTTTCTATCTTTATCCCACAAGAGAGAGTCTCTCACAGAATCTGAAGTTGGATGTTTCAGCTAGGCTGACCAGACACCCAACCTGGCCTTGTTCTCTCTATTGGGGTCATGACATGTGCTGCCACACCTAACTCTCTTGGAAAGTACAGGCACTTGGGATACAACTCAGCTCCCCATATTTGCACAGTAAAGTCTCCTATCCACTAAGCCATCTTTCCAGCTTAAACTATACTTATTTGAAGGCCAGCTGTGTGTGTGTGTGTGTGTGTGTGTGTGTGTGTGTGTGTGTGTGTGTGTGTAAGCCAGGAGTCAGCATTGGGTATCTTCCTCAGCTGCTTTCCACTTGATTTTCTGGGACAAAACCTCTCACGGACTATTGTCCAGCTCCCTTAGTGCTGGGATCACAAGTGCATGCCACCATGGGTGCTGGGGACCTGAACTCAGATCCTCAGGCTTTCATGGCCAGCACTTTACCAAGTAAGTCATCTCCACAGACCAAGTTTTCAACTACTGAAATACTATACTGCCTCAATCCAGTTTTCTGTCCTGGTCCTGGCACTCACTTTGTGTACCAGGCTGGCTTTGAACTCACAGAGATCCAGCTGCCTCTGCCTCTAGAGAGCTGGAATTATAGGCTTGTGCTGCTACCACCCCATAATTTTTCTTAGTTGAGTGTGTGTGTGTGTGTGTGTGTGTGTGTTTGTGGTGTGCCACACATGGGGTCCTTTATACAGGCCAAACTCACTATGGAGCTGAGGGTGGCTGAGAACATGTGATCTTTTTGACTAAGACTCTTTAGTGCTACTGGAAATTGAACCCAGCACCTTGCACATACTAGGAAGGACTCTGAGCAATACTCTAATCTAATTACTTTTTTCATTCAAATTTTTTTGAGATTATAATATAATTACATTTCTCCCTTCCCTTTACTTCCTTCGATCCCTCTCAAATATTCCTTCCCATTCTCCTTCAAAAGCATGGTCTCTTTTTTTGCTGTTATTGCATGAGTATGCTCTTCTCTTGGGAAGACCACTTCTCGTTCCCAGCTTTCCTTAGCAGCCTATAGTTTTTTGTGCAGGGTTGAAGCCTCATGGGCTTTTCCCCTGTTCACTTTGGCATGTCCAGTTGGTGTGTCATCCTTGTTCAGCTCACATTTCGTGTGGTTTCTGATGTTACTAGGAGACACAATCTTGCAGCAGACTCCCTGGCCCTCAGGCTCTTACAGTCTTTCCACCCCCTCTTGCACAATGCTCCCTGAGCCTTAGGTATGGGAGGGAGTGTTTTTATAGATGTATCCATTGGGACTGGGTTCCATAACTCTGCATAGTAATTGGCCATGGTGTCTGTAGTGGTTTCCTTGATAAGGAGTGATGAATACAATTATCTGTGTCTACAAGGATGGATGTTTATAGATTATTGTTAGGGATTTACTGGTTTAGTAAATTAGTAGATTCTCCTCTAATAACTATGACTTCACTAGCCCTGGGTAGTCGGCTAGGTTTCCATTACCAGGCATGGTTTCCCTCTTGTTGCGTGAGTAGTAAGTTCAATTAGAGAGATGTTGGTTACCACCAAGTACTGCATTCTTACTGTGCCATGCTGGTCATTACTGTGGTTCACAGGCATCATAGCTGAGTAGGATTGTGTTTGCCTCCCTCATTTGGAAGCTTGCATGCCTTCTGGTACCATAAAAGCTAGTCCTCAGGAAGGGGACACTCAGATCAGCTCCAGCTCAGGGGCCTCTGGGCCCTGTTTCTGAAATGCATGGTGTTTTCAACGATAGAACTTACCCTTCACCTCTTCCCCAAGGACAATAGCAATCGGCTGCATGTTTTGGGAGTCTCTTGGACAGCCCTGACTTCCCATGCCTGCTATTAGGGTTTTGTTAGGTGGAATCACCATTAGCCTAGACAGTCCAGTTTTGTTGTTGTTTTGTCTTTCTAGCCCGGGTTTCTCTGTATAACCTTGGCTGTCCCAGAACTCACTCTGTAGACCAGCCTGACCTTGAACTCACAGAGATCAGCCTCTATCTCCTGGAAGTTGGGACTAAAAGCTTGCATTGCCACCACCTGCTGATAGTCCAATTTTTAACCAAAAGTTATTAGTTGGTCTTTTTCCAACCCTCATGTCTGCCATAATGGAGCTAGATGAATTAAATAAAACTTATAATCTTAAATCTTAGTCTCCTCATCTAAAAAGAATGGATTAAATTAAATTAATTTCTTCCATATATCAACAGAGATATTTCAGAAGGCAGTAATGAAAGTTAATGTTTTAAAATTTTTTTAATGCATCCTATAGTTTTGAGTGCTTCTTGAATCTTGAATCTTTGTTGAAAACTATGATGAAACTGGCCATATACAAAATGAAGCTTCTACCTACAGCATTACCGAGAGACATTTATTTGACAGAATTAAAAGTTTAGAAGGAAAAGCCTTCCCAAGTGTAAGATCATCAGCTCCATTGTGTCTTCTATAGGTTTCCAGTCTCACTGACAGCTTTGGTGTGTTAATTTTAAGACCTGTTCGCCCTGCCTCACTACTGTCTGCTGCACTCTGCTTTTTAAGCTGACTTATTCATGCCTAGAGGAAAGAAGAGAATCCTCTTTCCCAAGCATGGGCTCAAAGTCTTCCTTTTGGTCTGATGGGGGCTGGAGTATTACCTTAGGAGTATGATATTAAGAGGATTAATTAGAATACTCTGGGACTGTACCAATTCCAACATAAATCAACTCACATAACTTAGTTTCTAGGTTACACTGCAGTAAAAAAAAATACAGCCAAATCTCAGTGGCTTTAACATCAAAGGTAGAAAGATCACTTGCTCAAATTATGTGAAGGAGGTTGATGCCCAGGGTCCTGGTTTGGGAACCTGGGCTCAAATGCTTTCCTATCTTTAGCAATAGTAGCCTCACTGCATGGTGTATGCCTCTCAACTGCTCTGCAAAGCCAACATGGGCAACTTAGCAAAAACTTGTTTCAAAGTAAGGTTTGTGTGGTGATATGTTACATATTTAATAAAACCTGGAATTTCAAGAAATCAACACGCAGTCAAGCTAGGCAGCTCTGAGAGGTCCAGGGATAACAGACCAGTTGTAACTCTCTTAACTCCGGGAGTTCTGGATCTCTGTGAGTTCAAGGTCAAACACCTGGGCTTCAATCACACACACCTTTAATCCCAGCACAGGGAAAGCTGGGAGTGGTGGCCTACAGCCTTTAATCCTATAACTCCAGAGACAGAGACCTTTCTGTGTTTCTGTGAGTTCAAGGCTGACTACCAAATAGAGTAGCTTGCACCTTTAATTTTAACCTGGATGGGATACAGCTGGGTGAGAAGTGTATTTAAGGCAGGCTTGGGAAAACAGCAGGCATTAGAAGTGACCAGGAGCAAGGTTGAGGAAGCTGGAAGATAGCTGTGGTGTTTCCTTTCTCTGAGCTTCTTCCAATACAACCAGAATTCATGCAACAGGTTTGCTGGGGGCACCTGCAAGAAAAACAAACACTGGGCCAGTGAGATGGCTCAGCAGGTGAGGGCAGCTTGATGATTTGAGTTTGGTCCCAAGGACCCACCTGGTAGAAGAAATGAGGAAAGAATCGATCTTGCATGTGCTCCCCTGTAAATGTAATAATAATAATTTAAAAAGTCATGGATGCAGATCTTGGGGCTGAGTAGTAGTAAATATTATAAGGACTTATTTTGACAGATAGATATACCTGGAATTGACATCACTTCTATTGATAAACACCAACAGAGAGGCTAGCACTTGTTTCATGGTTTGGCCCAACTACTGAGGGCAGGTGTAACCTTTCTAATATCCATAAGGAAAGGGTAAACTCGGAAGTTCCCTACTCTTCTGGGGATAATAGACCTAGGTTGAGTTCCTTCTTTAGTGGCTACCTAAAAAGCTAGCAAATTAAAACACAACCAGAAACTCTGGTTAATCAGGCAGATGCTGGAGTGGATAGCAAATAAATTAATAGCATGAATTATGTGTGGCTTACACTCAATGAAGACAGGAATTTCAGCTTTGGAGGCAAGTTGGCAAACTTTCAATCAGTCACACCAATAACTCTCCTGATGGGAAGGATTAGCTCCAGCTTTTGAATGTGGCTTTCATTATCTAAGGTCTCACCTTCTTGTCTGTGATATCAACAGTATCATCCTTCCTATGATTGCCTGCAAAAGAGACTACTACAGAAGTGAAATGGTATATGGCAACCACTGTAAAACAAAGAAAATGAAAAGTTATTTAAAATGTCCTCAGGGCCTGGAGAGATGGCTCAGCAATTAAGAGCTGTTCTTCTAGAGAACCCAGGTTCAATTCTCAGCACCCAACATATGGAAGCTCACAAATGTCTGTAACTCCAATTCCAGAGGACCTGGCACCCTTGCACAGATATACATGTAGGCAAAACATCAATGCACATAAAAATAGATACATCTTTTTTTTTTTTTAAAGATGTTTTCAGAGCAACATCAGTTGGTAGACATTGGTAGAGATGGAAATGTTTCAAAGTCACTTGCTAGGCAGTTGTTGCTGAGTCTCCTAAGAGTCTCATGTACCCCTGAGACCCTACTGACTTTCCTACTGTAGTCATAGGACTCACCTCAAAGGTTTGATTTGAGAATTAAATGATGGAAGAAAAGAGTTTAGCATGGGGCCTTGTTCTCAGAAATGTTACACCTTTGCTATTATTTTTATTATAGGCATAATGAAATGGTAGTAAATTTCAAACTAGTTTCTATATGAATGTTCACAACTTAGGAAATGTGATAGCATTCAAGTTCATTAACTTTGATCTAGCTAATTCCTCAATAAAATAGCCACTCTTTTACTTCACTTTCATTTTGATATTTTCCATCATCTAGGAGCTGACTCCTCACCTCACATTCAAGTCTCTACGGCTCTAGCTGATGACTAAGAAGAGTTGACCCAGGTTTGATGACTAAGAAGAGTTGACCCAGGTTGAACCACAGGAAAATGATGAGCCGATAGGGCTAGTTCTTAGTCTAAGAGGTTATGGAGAAAGTTCTTGGGCAGAATCTGACAGTGATTTTGAAGATAAGCAAACATAGGCCCATCACTTCATTTGGTGAGGAAGCAGTGGCATACTACCTCATGCTAATGCAAATCAGTCACAAGTGAGCAGCTGGAGTGAGAAAAGAGAGTGAGGAGTTTCAGCCACAGAGTGGGAGGCCTTAGACTGTAGAGAAAACGCCCGTAAAAGGCATGCTTTCTATGAGTGATGTATAGGACTGTTTAGGGATACTCTCTCAAGACTTAACACGGCAAGGCAAAGATTTGAGTTTCAGGAATCCCTTTGCAGAGAAATGTAATAAAACATTAAAAAAATAGTACTGGAGGTTGAATCAAGGGCTTGTAGTATGTTAGACAAGCACTTCCTACAACTGGGCCCTCCTCCCCATCTTTATTTTTGAATCAGTTAATCACTACTATCATTTGAGACAGGGTTTTGCTATATATCGAAGGGTGGCACTGAACTCACTCGGTAGTCCAGGGTAGACTATAACTCACAACAGACCTCTTTCCTCCTTTGTGTTGGAATTAGAGGCATGTACCACCAAGATTGGTTTAGGACTGTAGGTTTTAAAAACCTAAGGCTCTTGTTTGCATTGAAAGAGGCCAGTAAGTATTTCTGCTTGAATTGAATTTTTCAGGAATTCTTTACTGGCCCTTAACTGAATATGTAAAGATTTGTTTCCACATTTCAGTTGTGTGGTTAATACTCCCAGTCAAGGGATGATAGCTACATCTTTCGCATGTCCTGGGGGAAGCTTCCGTAACAGGTTACTGCCACACTGAACCCAGAATTGTGAAGAACTTCTTCCCGACAGTACCTCACTCAAAAGCTTGGTGCTTTCATACATATTATGCTATTCTATAAAAATGTGCTAAGTTCCTGACAAATACTTACTATTCGGATAGAAAGTGGGTGGGGAAAGATGTTTTGATTGCTAGAAATTTAATATTTAAAATTGAAGGCCGGATTAAAAGGACCAGAGGGTTTGAGGCAAAAATAAAGCTTTGAATGTGGAGATCTTCAAGTACCATAAAGTGTGTGTTAATTAACTAGGAATAGTTCTTTTTTGTCCCTTGAAAACATTTGGGATGTGTTTACATCCCAAAGTAAATATTCTTCCACTGACTCCTAAAAATGTTCTAGGCTGTGGGTAAATCCCACGGGAAAACACATTCTTGGCATACAAACTCACACAAAGGGAAATTCAGATTTTTGACTGCTGCAACCTTAGCCTTTAATACATCTAAGTATGTATGTTATAAACCTTTTGGTTGCAACAACCAAAGAATGTGACTCACACAGTTTAACTGGAAGTTTCAAGGAAGATAGCTAGCACCCATGCATTTAATAAATGACTACTGCTTTACTGAGTGATGACACTCAAAGTCTTTGGCTAGAACCTATTTCTGACCCTTGCCTTAGTAGTTTTTTGTGATATTTGATAAATTAGTGTTTTCCCCAAGATACTTCAGAGTACTTTTTTATTTCAAGGGGTGACATTAACCCACTCACAGGCCTGAAACAGCTGCTCTTGGGTGCGGAGCTGCTGAAGGCACAGCCTTTCAGAAATACAGTTCCTCGTTTAGTATAAATTTTGGGAATTTATGAGGGCTATTAGGCAGATTGCATTCTTGGCAGGCTTTGGCCCTTTTAATGCCTTCTCTATGAGCCTTTTGATAGCATCTAAAAGGCCAGTCCTGTTTACTAAGAGATAAGCATCCACAGTATTTACTTAAATATACCTGTGCTGAGAGGAATAACTGTCTTGAGGGTAGCTTTTCCATCCAGCCACCCCGCCTGCACCCTCACGCTTGGGATCTGAGTCCCCAGGCTACAGGGAAGAGTTCTGCACGGGAAGCTCATCTTCCGGCTTTCTGATTGGCCAGTTCGCACTCTACTCATTGGGCTCCCGGCTCTGATTGGCTACGACGGCACCCCTCCGGCTCGCGACTACTTTGTGTGCCTGGGCGGCGCGGCTGGGTCCTCCCGCTCAACTTGCCCTGTGGGCCGGCCTGAGATAGCCCTTCGGCCCAGGGCTCAACATCGCGAGCGCCAGGATCCCAGAGTCCGAGCGGGTAGGAAGCATCCTAAGGAAAAGCCTCTCCTTCCCTTCTCCCGTACTCAATAAACTTCCGCCTCCGAAGGGCTGTGGCAGCTGCGGCCCGGGGAGGCCGGGCTTCGAACTTGGGTCCTGCAGGGGGTCTTCTCGTGGAGGTGGAGACAGAGCCCGCAGGGTGGCGGGACCGCCCAGAGCAGCGGTGCCAGTGTGTGCTCGTGCTGCAACGGATGAGCAGCGAGAGCACCCCCAAAGTAGCGCGGTGCCCGCCTGAGCTCCGGGCGGCCAGGGCGCGGGGAGCGTCGTTCCCCGTATCCTCCTGCCCTTAGGCGGCCTAACGCCTATATGGACCAGATCCCGAGCCGGCGAGCGGACGCAGCCTGGCTGGAACTCGGGTCCCGCTGTGACCCGTGGATGCTGCAGCTCCTCCGTCCACAAGCACCAAGGAAGGGGACGGGGAGGAGCCTGTACACATGCCAGGGTCGCTGGAGGAGGCCGCGGCCGGCGCATGCGCGCCCTCCCCCAGAAGGCTGGGACGCCGAGGGGCGCGCGCACCCCTATCCGCGCGCGCGCCCGCCCGCCCGCTCGCGCCCGCTGGAGGCTTCCCTGCCTGCGCTCCGGGTCGGAGGCACTCCGGCGCGTGCGCGCGTGGTCTCCGGCCGAGCCGAGTGGCCGCTTCCCTGGGTTGCAGGCTCCCCAGCTGCCCCCTCCCGGCTCCCAGCCAAGCCGTTCCTCCCTTTCCTCTCGGAATGGGGCCGGCGCTGCTCGGGGTCGCGCGCCCTGGACCCGGCTCGCGCTCGGTCTCGCGCTGTCAGCCGCTGCCTGGCTCACGCCGCCTTGCGCTTTCCCTCAGTCAGTGGCGCCCAAGGCTCCGTTAAGCGGCGGCCGCGGTTCCTGTTTCCGTTTCTTCCTCTCCCTTCAGTCGGGAGTAGCATCCTCCACCCCGCCACCCCTCCCGCTCTCCCGGCGCGGCCAGCTGCAGCTGAAGGCAGTGGCAGTGGCGACAGGGACGGTGCCGATCGCCTCGCTCCCGCCTCGGGTAAGGGGGCGTTAGGGAGCCGGGCCCCGCGCGCTGCAGGCTCCAGGACGGGGCGGGCGCGGGCTCTGCGGAGCCTAGGCTCCGGGTGCTCCTTCCTCCTCCCGCCGATCCCAGGCCTGTTGCTGCAACAACTGCTGCTGCTGCTGCTGCTGATCCAGCGGCCCAGGGAAAAGTGGGGAGGGAGCCCCTGGGATGCCCCGGCTTTGCCTCGGCGTGGGTAAGGGTGAGGGGCGCCGTCGCGTGGCTCATCCCGGCTCAGGACTGAGGCCGGAGCCCGGGGACCCGGAGGATGGGGGCGGGGTGGGAGGTGTCCCTCCGCGCATCCTGCACCTACCGATCCCCCCTCCCACACCCCCGCAGCCCGCGGTCAGAGCGTGGGAAGGTGGGTTCCTTGGCTTTGCGGGGTTTCTGCGTGGACTTCGGGGGCTGGGAATCGGGGTGAACCTGCACAAAGATTCGCTCTGGCGAGTGGCTGAGGCAGGGCAGTTAATGGCTTGGGTGCCTTGGTATCCCCTTTTCCTTTGATCTGCAAATGACAAGCTGGCGTCTGTGGAGTATCTCAACTTATTTAGGAAGGTTAAATGAGTCATATCAGTTCAGCGAGGTCTGTCCTGCTGGAGTTGAGGGTTTTTGGTTTTTGTTTTTTTTCACCCCCTGGCAGCACCTGTTCTTTGGATTTGGGCATTACAGTCTTCAGAGACGTATTTAAGTTAAATGGCATTGTCATGGTTAGGGTTTAGCGCCCTAGTAAGCTTTTAGCATTTTGCCTTAAACATTGAGGCCTTGGAGAAAAGCAAGGAGATTGGCTTTTTCCTTCTCGAGTCTATTTTTGCGAGTTACTTTTAAAAAAACGCAAGGTGAACCCACGAAAACCATACCCTCTCGTAGATAGATCACTCCGAACTTTAAGGTTTCAGGGAATGAACGCAACACAAGTTTTACCAGTTGAAGAGTTAAATTTATCACAAGTCACTGACTTAACTTTGCCTTTGCTCCGTGGAAACTCTAAGTAGGTCTTAATTTAGTTTTCTTGCTCTTCCTGGGGCTTAGTGATTATTTTCTTGATTAAAGTTCTATGTTATATGCATACCTTTTAAAAGGTGTATCATTTTAGGAGAGAAATTGTATACTGAAGCAAAGGAGTAAGATGTTGCTTTTCTTTAAGGCAGCCTAGAAAGAAGTCTGTGCCAGTAACACGGTCCTGTACATTGCTGTCCCTGTGAAATAAGAAGTCTTAATTATAAGTACTACAGTGTTTTAGCACATACAAGCATTTGAAATTGCAGGCCGATTAAAAATGTAGGGAACGAGAGATGAATAGGCTATAAGGAGCATGCAAGGCTAGTTTGGAGGCATGGGTGTTCCGTTTGCTGTTCTATAAATCGAGAATTCTGTTTGAGTTGAAGTGCTGAACAGCTGGAATGAGACTTGCGTAGATTGCAGGAACGTGCAGAAATGTCTTTGATCAGATATGAAGGCTGTCTTGTGATCTAGGAGAATGATTCAAAATACTTTAAATATGATACACTACAGATTGTATTGTAAGGATTTTTTTTAAAAAAATTTAAAGTCATTTGAGGTTGTTTTTTTCTACAAATCAGTTCTTTTAAAAGTGTGTATATCTGAGACCAGGACAAGCATTCTGATTATATAAATAGTCTTTTGAAAAATAAATTCTAACCAGCTTTTATTTTTAAAGGAATAACAGTATTCTCAAAAGTGATTTTTGAAATTTGCTAGTGGGTTACAAAATTTTGTGTTTGTTTGTTTTTTTAAATGCAGTTATTTTAGGTTGGTCTGGAGGGGGAGCTAGTGCCAAAGCAAAATGTAGCTTAATAGCTGTTTGAACTTTTAAAACATCTAAAACCAGATTCTATGACCAGGAGAAATGTACATTTTTAATTAAAATACCAAGGGCATTGAGGTGGACATGTTAACTGTACATAGTTATTTGTGGGGTGTATATATTGGGTATTAGAAATTAGTTTTAAAAATCAATTGTTATGAATAATAAAAGCAGGTGTTTTAAGTTTCTTGGATTTTTCTGTAAAATTTCTGAAAGTGTGTGCTAAAACTTGAGTATGTTGTGGCATTTTCTTACTCCTTATGGAGTGCATTAAAAGTGAAGATGTGTTCTTAACCCTTTTGTGCATGTTGAGTGTTTTTGCTTTATAAAATCCATACTCCCTATAAAGTAAAATAAAAAGCTTCAAGTTGAGTCTTGGGGGTGCGGGAGCAGATACATCTATTGTGTAAGTGAATTTTCTCTGTCAAAATTGATAATATCAGCAAGGAAATAGACCCTTTGGGTAATTGGACAGCTAAGTCTCCAGGTAATTCTGTAATCCTATAATATGTTGAGTTTGTTGAATATAGAATAGTTCTCTTGTGATCTGTGGAATTTTGTTTAATTTCTAAATTATAATGTGTTTGATTTGTTCTTCTTTAGATCCACAGAAAGAAATTGATAATGATGAATGTTTAGAAATCATTAAAATTTTTATTTTTTGTGGATAGTGATTGAGCCTTTTATTCATGCTCTTCACTTAAGTAAATAGAACCTTACTAGTGCTAATTAAAAAATAGATTTCTTTCCATGCAGTGGTTGTTATTGATTTACTTTATAAATTGCATAATAAAAGCATATTGGTTTACCTAAATGATAGATGCACACATTTTATAGCATACTTACAAATCTGGAAGTATTTTATTTTACAAATGCAATTAAGTCAGTACATTTCTTCCTTAAAAGGAAACAAAAGTGAGATTGTAAGCAGCTCTGAAAACAGATGAGTACTCTCAATATCCACCCGCACTTGGTGCTTTTCAGAGGAATATGACAGGAGTAAGTGTCGTACAGGATTTTCTTTGGTTCTCCTATTCTCTGGCTTACATTTCCCCATCACAAAGTAGAATGGATTGCTTTTGAATTGGTTTTAACTTGTGGCTCATTGTAATGAGACAATCAAAAGTAAACACGTATTTACAACTGATTTTTAAAGAGCCTTTAAAGAAATCCCCAAGAGACTGTAGAATTTACTCGATACTATACATTTTCCTTTTAATAGAATATGGGTCAAACAGGGGCTGTGGAATTAGGCCATGCATTTCCGTTTAAGAGTTATTCTTACACACCACAGATTGCATATAAAGGGTTAATTTCATTTTAAGTTGCTTATCTATTTTCTTTCGTGAAGCAGGCTCTTACTCTGTAGCTCTGGGTGGCCTGGCAAGCATTAGCTATATCTCAGGCTGGTCTTGAACTTCACCCATTTTTTACTACTTGAAACAATAATGCTATGTAATATTTTTTTTTTTTTGCGCCAAGAAATGACATTGTAAGAGGTGGATATCATTTAAACAAGATGCCAAATCTTATTAAGACTTAGAGCTAGAATAAACTTGCCTAGGATATAGGTAGGACAAACTAATGGGCTGGGTGAATGTAGCTTTGTTGGTGGAGTGCTTGCCTAACATGCATGAAGTATCAGATTTGATCTAGATCCCTAGCATAAATGGGGTGTGGAGGTAAAGGCAGAATGGTTAGAAGTTTAAAACTGGCTAGGGGTAGAGGCATTGTCGTAAATCAACAAACAGAAAAACAAGACCAGAAAGACAAAAACAACAACAAAACCCTTTCTTACAAACCAAATACAACCATCCAACTACATGTATTTCAATATTTATAGATGACTTGATTTTGTAGTTACTTCATATATTTCTGATAAAATTTATAGAAGATTTAGCTTACTGATAAAGATGGGAAATAATGATCAGCTTCTCTACTAAGTCTAGTGCCTGGAGCCTGAGCAGATTTCCTTGAAGATCGGGAGGGTCAGAGAAGCAGAGGATTTTACTGGCTGATGAGCCTGTCTTTATGATTCCTTTTGTTTATTTGTCTTACTCTGTAGTCCAGGCTGGCCTCAAATTTGCTGTAATCCTCATATCTGACTTCTGAGTGCTGAGATTGCCACTAGGTCCTTTTTTTGCTTTATGTATTTTTTTTTTCCTTTAGGTTCATACTCTTTAGGTAAAACTTTAGTTGGTGCGTTGCATAGATTTGTTCTAATTATTTTATTTTTTTCTTTTTCTTTTTCTTTCTTTCTTTCTTTCTTTCTTTCTTTCTTTCTTTCTTTCTTTCTTTCTTTCTTTCTTTCTTTTTTTTTTTTTGAGGCAAGGACAAAAGACCAGAATACCAGTTTTTTATCTTTTAACATTGTTAAATGAAAATAGCTGTAATTTTATTTGGAAAGGGTTATGAGACAGTAGGTATGTAACTCAGTGGTAGAACATGTGCTTAACACCAGGAACAACAGAGAAAGGTAGTATGGTAGTAGAAGGTTGCCAGTTACATTATTGTTCTATTTAAGACACTTTCTTAATTTCCTGGAATGCATTCTCTTGTTTCTTAGGGTATTTCCGTCTTTGTCTGTAGAGTTCCTGACTACAAGGAGCTGTTTTCTAAGAAAATGAATTATTTATCTTTGCATACCTCTTTGCAGTAATACATTGTAAAAAACAAAACAGGACATTGAGACTCACTAAAGAGAACTCAGTCTAAAATGAACAACAGTGTTCTCTGCCCTTGGGAGTTCACAAGGAGAGAGCGTTGGATAACTAGAGCCTTCTCTTACAGAATTACAGCTGTCTTGACCTTCATTATCCAAATATTAGCACAGTTTGACACTGTATATAGATTGTCAGATATGGGTACAATCAGAGATATATGTTACTTTTAACTTGTAAGTATCTTTAAAATACTGATGTTCTCAGTGCTGAGTAAGTATGTCTACAAAAAATGGCCAAATGATGAACTAAAGAAACTTGATAATGTACAGTTAAGAGCAGTTCCTCTTAATAAAAAAGATGCTATTAGCCCTTAACTGTAATCACATAAAGATTTAATGAAAAATGAGATAAACAAAAATGCCCATTTTATAACAGTTTTAGCAGACAAGGTAGCATAGCAGGTTAGAATAACTTCTGAAATCTGTAACTGTCTGCAGAGGATTAGAGCTATGCAGATAATAATACTCCCAAGTGAGCTAATGATAAGCAATGTTTTTTTTTTTTTTTTTTTAAATCAAGAATTGTATGCACATTTCCTCAGTGTATTTTTATATAGCTTCTATTATTGTCTGCTTCCATTGCAAATGAAAGAATAGAAAGTAAGTTACCTATTTTGGGATCTGGAAAAGGAGAAAGACTTAATATATAGAAAGAAGCTTGCTTGTTTATTTAGTGTCCTGCTTTGTAGCCCTTGCACTTTTGAACTCGTGACTTGCCTTTGCCTCCTGCCTCCCCAGTGCTTGTTCTACTGGTATGCACCATCTCACCCAGCTATTTACTTTAAAAAGTAAGAGAAAAAAGATCCCAGTTTTACTGAGATATAATTGGCAAATAAAAATTATATATTTAAAGTGTATAATGTTATATGTATATATATGAAATTTAAGAAAATTTCAGTAAAACGTCATACAATAACTATTTTTTTATATTGTAAGAACATTTGCAATTTCTTTTAGCAGATTTCAGGTGTGCATGACAGTGGTACTAACTAAATGTGCATTAAAATTTCTCGACTGTTTTTGTCCTGCATAAAGCATGCTGCAGTGGAACCTTGTACTCTTCATCTAGTGTCTCCCCATCTCTTCTTTGCCCTGAGTCTCTGGGAACCACCATCTATTTTCTGCTTTGTGAGTTTGCCTCTTTAGAAGCCCACATACAAATGACATCATCACACAGTGTTTGTTTTTCTGTAACTTTGCTTGTTTCACTTTGTATCTATGACATTCTCCAGTTCATCTTAACATTGTAGAGGAGGCAGAAATTTAGTTATCTTTTTAGTGTTTCTTCCCCCTCAGATTATGTTACAATTAATCTAACATAAAATGGATGAGTAGAAGAAACACATATAAATTTATTTACTGCAAGTCTTCTACACTGAATCCTCATCAGGAAATGACACACGTAAGAGTGAGCACTTACATGGTCAGTTGGCAGGTTGTGAAGAGGTAGCTAAGTTGTATGGATGGCTTAAAAAATAAGAGGTCTTTTAACAAACTTTGTACACAGTTCTCTTAGTTTTAACTTACCAACTTTGATAAGTATATTGGCTTGCTTTTTAAGTACAGGAAAGGCATGTTTTTCATATGGGAATTTCATGTCCTGTTTTTAAGAAGAAGATAGAAGGTAGGTCAGAGTGGTTTTCTTGCACCTGCTGGTTAACTTGAAATTGCCAATATCCTAAAAAGGCTTGTTTATAAATAGGATTTCCTTTTTGAATTTTTTGAAATTTATTTTAATTTATTTATGTTTGTATTTAAGAGTTTCTGTAGAAGCCAGAAGAAGGCATTGATTTCCCTGGAGCTAGAGTTGTGGATAGTTGTGAGCTGTTCAGTATGGGTGCTGGGGATCAAATTTTGGTCCTCTGGAAGAACAGCAAGTGCTTTTAATTGTTGATCACCTCTTCAGCCCCATCTTTAACATCTTTTAAGGTTGAATAAAGTACCATTTTACATATGTATGCATGTGCATACATTTGGTCTCCACATACTTGAGTTCAGTATAGAGAACTGGGTTGTAGCTCAGGTTGATTGTATTTGTCTAGTATTTATGAGGCCTTTGGTTCTATCTTCAATATTGTACAAGCAAAACAATAACTCACCTTTCTAACAAACCAAGAATTAAACAGTGTGTTAACTATTTACAAAGGATCCACAATTAGCACCATGTTTGGTATTATAGATAATCAGCTATATAAT
>PVIH01004514.1:52972-99336 GCA_004025045.1 Sigmodon hispidus
TTTTTTTTTTTTTTTTTTTTTTTTTTTTTTTTTTTTTTTTTTTTTTTTTTTTTTTTTTTTGAGACAGGTCTCATCATATAACCTTGGCTGGCCTGGAGCTCTCTAAGTAGACCAGACTGGCCTGGAACTCCCAGAGTTTGGCCTGAGTCTGCCTTCCAAACCCTACCTTGTGCCGGTGACTCACTTACCTATTGGTGCTTTCACATAGGTTGGTTCTGTATTTTAGTTGTTAGAGATAATGCTTCAGGGAATTTGGGGTATAGAGATCTCTTTGACACACTGATTTCATTCTCTTTGTATGTATACCCAGAAGAAGCATGTTAATTCTGTGTTTAAGTTTTAGAAGAACCTCTATACAGCTTTCCATAATGGCTGTACCAGTTCACATGGCTATCAGCAGAGCAAGAAGGGTTTCCTTTCCTTTATATTCTTATTCAATCTTGCTCTCTTGTCTCTTCGTGGTTACTCTTATCTTAAAATAAGAGTTGTTGTTCTTACTTACGGATTTTTCTTATTTTAAGTTAACATAACTTAGAGAGTCACTCTGTCTGCCTATCTAGTCTGGACTGGCCATGAACTCTTGATTCTTTTGCCTCAGCCTCCCACTTTAGATATTAAGGATGCGCCAGCACACCATATTTAGTAGTTACTCTTAACAGGTGTGAGATTGTGGTTTTGATATGCACTTTGTTGTGTTCTTTTAGAAAAAGGCTTATTTAAGTCCTTTTGCCTACTTTTAAAATTAGGTTATTTGTGTCCTATTTTTTTTTCTTAAGAGAAAAAAAATCACATTTATTTGGAACTAATTAAGATTATAATCTAGGAATCTGGGCATGGTAGTGTGGTGTATATCTGTCAGTACTGGAGAGGCTGAGGCAGGAAGGCCAGTGAGACCCTGCTTTTAAATGAATAAACAAACAAACAAAAATTACAAATTGAGAAAATGTAGATTTAAAGCAGTTTTGAAAATTTGCTCTGCCATTCCTGCCCCTCCCTTAAACGTTTATTGATTCTTTGTGGATTTCACATCATGCATTTCGATCCCACTTATTTCCTTGTCCCCTCACATCCACTCTCTGCCCTTGCAACATCCCACCAAATAAAACCAAATTTAAAAGAAAATCCAACAACCAGACAAAGCAAAGAGACAAATCAAAACAAAAACAGAGGAAAAATAAAGAATCTTGTCATAGAAGCTGTAGTGTGGTTGGTTGAGACACATAGTTTACCCTTTAGTCTGTTCATCTCTACTTAAAAGTGTTTATTACCAGGCGTCTGGCTCAAGGCTTTTGGTTTCTGTTATACTCCTGTGCCTTAGCATACTCCTGCTTGCACTCATGTACATCACACACACACACACACACACACACACACACACACACACACACACACACACACACAAATGCACACACGCACATACACTAATAGTAGTAGTAGTAGTAGTAGTAGGAATAATAATAGAAGGTGTCATGTGTGGAACATAACCAGTCCTCACCAGGCATCAGATCTGAGCCTTGATCTTGGATTTTGTGTTGCCCTGAATTTGGATCAACACATTTCTGTTCCTCATAAATTATTCAATATCAAGTATGTTATAGCATCCTGAACAGACTAAGACAAGAGGTTTCAGCAGTGAATAAATTTGGGGCTGCTTGGAATTACCATCATGGGCACCTAAACATCTTCATGGGTGTTATTTTAATTCATGTGCACACTACTGAGAATAATTAATGCTTCTCTTTCCCTCTTTCCCCACTTTTGATAGGGTTTCTGGTCCAGTCTGGCCTCATATCTTCCTGCCCTTGCCCTTGCCTCCTGAGTGTTTGCTTGTGCTCAGCATTGTGCTGGAGAATGTGGATACTTTGGTTGTGAAGATGAGGAAAAAGACTGTGCTGCTTTATTCTTTTGCTTTGTGGGTAAAAGGCAGGATGTAACAGTTTTGGCTTAAATTTGTGCCAACCTGGGCTCAAAGTAGTCAGGTAGGATTGGGCCATTTCTCAACAAAACAACAACAAAAACAAAACAAAACAAAACAAAAAAACAAGCCAACGAAAAAGTCTTGCAGGGGAAACAGAGCAGAGCTGATAGGTAACAAACTAGGCAAAGATGCTTATTTGAGTGATTAAAAAAGAAGTGTGTATACATATCTATCTATCTATCTATCTATCTATCTATCTATCTATCTATCTATCTATCTATCTATATGTGTCTGTAATAGTACTGAAAAACAGACTTGAGTAGGCTGGTGTCAGGTATATGCCAAAGAGCTAATGAGCAGTATGAAAAAGAGAGGACATTGAATAGTGAAATTTAAAGATCAGAATGCTATAATTATTTTCAGATATTTAGTAATTTGACTTAGAAACCTTTACAGCTTCTTATATTATTGATAATAGGAAGTATGACTATAAAATTACCAAAATTTATTTTTACTCAATGTTGTAGAATACATGAGTGGAACCCACAGAGCAGACTTCTGTGGAAGAGGAGGATATAGTTATAAATATATTTTAATGGTGGTGTTATTATAGCAGCACATGAAAAATTGTTTCATATTTTATAGCCATACTCTTTGCTCAAAAGTGTTATTTCTAAATTAGGTAAACCACTTTATGAAAACCAGAAATATCCCAAAATCAAAATAATATTTAATGTATGCAGATTTGTCACTTCTGACAGTATTATAAAAATCGTGTTAAGATTCTTAAGTAGTTGCAAAAGTTGGATCCCGATGCTTTTAGCAGTGACAGCATTCTAGGAATAAGTGCAGTGCTTCCTAAAGGAACTGTGGGATGTTCTTTTTGGTATATGGTATGCCATAATTATTTTGAAAGGACCTACTGAATTGAATATGTATAACATGTCTAAGAACTCACTGTGTAGTCAGACAAACACCAATATAAACGTAGAGACCCTTCTTTCTATATGTTTCAGGATGATTGAGTTCAAGGTTAACCTGGGGTACATAGTGATTTTTTTCTGGCTAGCTTTAGCTACATAGTGAGAGCCAAGGGCTAGGAATGCCATGTAGGTGATAGAGCATTTGTTTGACATACTCAAGGCCATGACTGAGTTTAATCCTAGGCACAAAAGAGAAAGACAATCATGTTCTCTCAAGGAATATTTGTTTTTAATAAATGCACAACTTTTATATTATACAGACATTTCTAAATTTAAATTTTTGTTCTTGATACTTTTCTTTCAAATCCTTATTAAAATAAATTATGAGTCAAGATTTTGTTTTGTTTTTGAGACACTGTCTCACAATGTAGTCAACTTTTGTTCTCTAGCCTCAACTTCTCAGCTGCTGGCATTATAGGTATGTATCACTATGTATCACCATGTCCAGATCTGTCAGGTTCTTTCCTGACCCCATCCCTGACAAGGTCTCACCTCACTGTTGTGTAGCCCAGGCTGGCCAGGAATCCCCTATGTAGATTGTTGTGGCATATTTGTATAGTGTGTGAAGATGTATTGCTGTGGGCCAGTAGCTAGGCAGGAGGTATAGTTTGGACTTGCAGGCAGAGAGATGTAGGAAGTAGAAGATGAAAGTGGGCCAGGAAGAGGCAGGATGGACAGGTTACAGGAGACCAAGCTGGTTTTGAACTTCTAAGGATAGATCTCTTGATTTCTTCCGCTTCCACAGTGCACTGGGATTAAAAACATGTACCATCTTGCTAACATTTTTTTTTCTCTTATCCCAGGCTGGCCTTAAATTCATTTTGTAGCAGAGGATAAATTTGAACTTCCAATCCTCCTGCCTTCTGAGTGTGGAGCTTATTGGTGTATGCTACCAAATTCATTTTAGGACACCGAGCCCAGGTTTTGTAGTGATGGGAATAGAACCAAGAGCTTTGTGTATGTTAGGCAAGCACTGTACTAACTGAGCCACTGAGCCATGCCCCCTGTATGGGTGGTTTTTTTTTTTTTTAAGAAATCAAATAGAACTTACACACACACACACACACACACACACACACACACACACACACACACACACACAAAGCACCAAAGCAAAACAAGAATCATATTAAAGCAGCAGTTTTATAACAGCCAACATTACCTGGGACAGTATACAATAGAAAAGAAACTGAATATCATTGCCTTAGATCAGATATAGAAGACTGATTTTAAAAGAATAACAATTAGATTAAATGCAGTGAAGAATTTGTAAACATGAGATGAACAATTAATTAGAGAATATTCTGTTAACTAGAAGAAGGGGCTCAGAGCTCTCATTTCAACTACTTAGGAGTCTGAAGCAGGAGGTTCATGAACTTGAGGCCAGTGTAGGCGACATGTGGTGATCCGTACTTGGTTATTAGGAGAGAAAGAAAGAGACGAGAGCAAAAGAGAGAGATTGTAAAATACTAACACAGCTTAGAAGTTCTTTTTTTTTTCTTTCTTTCTTTCTTTTTTTTTAAATAAAGGCTGTTTCAGACCTTTTTAGTAGCTGGTCCTGGTGGTTCAGGCATTTAATCCTAGGACTTGAGTGAGAGGGAGAGGCAGAGACAGGTAGATCTCTGAATCTGAGGCAGCTTGGTCTACATACTGAGTTCTAAGCCAACCTGGGCTACCTAATAGTGAGACTCTGCTAACAAATAAAACACTCTCAAAAGTTTTTTTAATAGTATTTGATTAACATACTGCTCAGACATTGAAGTTTGATTCATTTACCTCCTATTTTGTTCTGAGTTGCCTGTCCAGGGATGTTCTCTTTTTATTTATTTATTTATTTTTCTTTTTTGAAAAGTTTGATTTCTTTATTTATTTAGAGATAGGGTTTTACTATGTAGCCCTGGCTGTCAGGCCAGGCTGGCCCTGAACTCACAAAGATCTGCCTGCCTCTGCCTCCTAGTTCTGGTATTAAAGATAGGAGCATTCATGACTGGCCCATTGCTTCCATTTTTTTTTTTTTTATATCTTCTACTTGTTAAAATTTATTGTAGGCCCATTGATTAATTTGCCATTTTAATTTCATTTTTCTTAAGTATCTTCAATAGCCTAAGACAAAAATCTAAGATTTCTTGTTTGTTCATTCCTTAACCTCTAAAGGAGGGAGAACGGCATGTCTTTTTTATTTCATTTTTGTTTCCTTCTTTCTCACTAAAACCATCTCCTTTGTTACTGTCAGTGACTTTAATTGCCAAATAGAGACTCTTTGTACAATCCTTCTTGCTTCAGATTTTGAGTTCTGTCTTTTTTCCTCCTTCATTCTTCTATCTTTGTAGCCTTCTTACTTCTTCTGTGGAATATAGCAACTCCTCTGTTCATTTACAAGGCTAACTTGCTGCATTTGACTTGCATGGGTTTTTTTTTTTTTTTTCTCCAGTTAACTTAAAAAAAGTGTAGTGTGTGTGATCCTGCAAGGGTTTATGTGTAACCCAGGCAGATATACAGAGGCTCTCAATGACCAGAAGAGAGCATCGGATCCCCTGAGTTCTGAGCTGTCTATTGGATGCTGGGACTGGAACCTGGAACCTGTTGGTTTTGCTCATGAGAAGAGACACACACTCACACTACCAAGACCACACGAGGGTTTATTTAAGAGAGTTCCCAGGCATGTACTGAAGCAGAGAAGCAGGACAAGAGGAGAGAGCAACCAAAACATGGTGTCTCCTTTTAAGAGAAGGGGTGTGCACAGATTTACGCAGCCACACCCAGGGGCGTGCCTCGGTTCGAGGTGCATCCCACTGGAGCCATATTGGCTCAACCACGTGGAGTGCCAGGAATACTTACAGAACCTTCGTTCCAGTCCAGCTGAAGAGAGGGAGGAGGGATTATATGAGCAAAGGGGTCAAGGTCATGACTGGAAAACCACAGAGACAGCTGACCTGAGCTACTAGGAGCTCACTGACTCTGGATCGACAGCTGGCAAACCTGCATGGGATATTAAGAACTAGGCCCTCTGAATGTGGATGACACTTGTGTGGCTTGGGCAGTTTGTGGAACCTCTGGTAGTGGACCAAAATTTATCCTTTGGAGCCCATTCCCTATAGAGGGATACCTTGTTCAGCCTTGATACTGGGGCGGGGGTGGGGGAGGCTTGGTGCTGCCTCAGCTTGATAGAGTAGACTTTGTTGACATCCCATGGGAGGCCTTACTCTCTCTGAGGAGTGTATGGAGGTGGGTAGGAGAAAGCTGGAGGCGGGTGAATGGGAGGGGAGGAGGGAAGGGGCCTGTGGTTGGTATGTAAAAAAAAAAAAACATTAAAAATATTAAAGGCTCAAAAAAAAAAAAGTAAGTTGGAAACTGTAAAATAAAATAAAACAGCAGTAAGTGCTCTTAACCACTGAGCTATCTCTCCAGCCCTCAGTTTTTCTGGTTACTTTTTCTTGGAATGGTACCTGTTCCTTTAGCTTTAGTGACAACATTATTTTTAAAATGTCTCCGATATTGGTAAGCTTCTAACTTCAGTTTTCAGCCTAGAAGTTGCCACGTGATTGTCATTCCACCAAGCTCAATATGACAATATTTCAATTTTCTTTGTTCTAAAATATATTATTCCTCTCAGCTTTTCTTCTATTATTGATTTATTCTTCCCATTTCCCAAACTTGAATTCTGAGTCATCTTTGAGTGACTCAGATCTTTTCTGAATGAATAAGAATAATAGAAGAATCAGATGTATCCTGCTATCAAACAACTGTGTATTCTGTTACTATAGTGTTTCTCTATACTATAGTATTTCATCTGCTCTTTTCTGTTCCATATTTTACTATAATGACTTACATTCTCATTACCACTAACATAAATAATTATAGTTTGATAACTGCTGTGCTAGAGAGGGAAGGCAGAGAATTTTCTTTTTATGTGAAGTATGTATAATGTATGTATTTGGGTGTGTGCATACTTGCAGCTGTATGTACAGGTGTGTGTGTGTGTAGTCTTAAGAATGGCACAAGGCGGGGAGGTTCTTTTCCAATAGCTCTCTACTTTATGTACTGGGTGAGGGTCAGTTATTGAACCTGAAGCTTTCTGTTTTGATTGATCTGGTCAGCTTGCTCCAGGAATCCACACTTTCTGTGTGCCATGCTTACCTGTTTTTTTATGTGGTTTCTGGGGATCCAGCTCTGGCCCTCATACTTGTGAGGTAAGAACTTGACCACTGGAGACTCCTCACCAGCTCCTTCTCCATGTGAGGCAGATTCTCACTGTAGCCTAGGCTAGCACAGAACTGATATTTCTCCTGCTGTAGTATGTGGTGAGATCATAGGCATGTGCCACCACATCTGGTTCCAGAGGAACTTTTACTAAAGTGTGGCAAGTAGGAATTGTTATATTAAAGGAAGTGACTACTTAGAGGTATATGACATGAGTTAACTCACAACTTACTCCTACTACAGCTGTGTTACTTTTCCTGATGCGCTATGTCAGATTGTCTTCAGATATTGGTTAAAATAAGTGAGTGAGCATGTAAATGCAGAGCAACACAAAGTAACATACATCTTATTACCTAGTGAAAGTAGAGTGGCCTAGTGTAAAACAGTGAAAAATAAGTGCTACCTGCTGTGAAGACTTAAAACCAAACTAAAATTCACATCGAAAGCTATTTTGAAGGTTCCTGATTACTTGGAGAGTAAATATTTAATATGTAACTAGTCTTAGTCTATGTATAGTTTTCTCTTTTACTTGTCTTATTTCACATTTGTGATTACAGGTTGGATACTATCTTTATACTAATAAATGTTAATCTTCCAACTGAAGGGTGTTGGTTTTTACGAGTGAATAGAATCTCAATACCGGTAATAACCACACTAGAGTTTATTAGTGGAGAAGAGAAAGAATCTTGTGTGAGCACTTTCTTTAAGAGGGCAGGTGGGCCCATGTTTGCATAGTTACACCCAGGGGTGTGGCAGCAGCTCTACTCGGTCCCAGGTGAATGCTGGCTTTGGGAATGCTTACAAAGGTCACATAAGCAAATAGATAATTTATTGTTTTTTCTTTCCTAGAGAAACAAAACATTGGATACTTTAAAAATAGAAAGCATTGGGGCTAAAGAGATGGCTCAGCTATTCTCCCAGAGGACCAGGGTTCAATTCCCAGCACTCACATGGCAGCTCAAAACTGTCTGTAACTCCAAAACTCCAATGTACATAAAATAAAAAATAAGTTAGCAAAACAGATTAAGCAAAAGGTAATTTATTTTCTTCATAAATAGGAATAGTGCTGTATTAATCCAAGAACACCCAGATCAAGAAGTTTAGATACTTTTAGGGTATTTTCCATTTTTGGCCTCATTTCTTTCTGGTTTTATTTTTGTGCTTGTGTTAGAAAGCTTCAGCCATAGAAGAGTTGCATAGCTTCAGACAGCTAAGCACTTAAAGGTCTGTTTTGGGTTTACTATTGTAGGAAATTGTTACTGGCATTATAATTAGAGCCACATAAATGAGAGGCTCCCCCGCAAAGGATGGATATATGTGAATTAGCAAAAATAATGTATAGCATTATAGATTCACATGGAGAAAGGAAGGCGTAAAAGGTAGACATAGAACAGGAAATGCCTGCATGCAGGAGAGAATAGGAAGTGGGAGGGAGTACTAGGTAAGAATTTACTCTAGGATAGAGAGAAAGCTCAGTGCTTACAGTTGATTGCTACTCTTCAATGGGACTCAAATTCAGTTCTCAATAATCACATCTAAGTGGCTCATAACTTGTTGTAACTCTTAACTCGAGGACATCTAATTCTTCTGACCTCTTTGGGCAACTGTGCCCATGTGCACATACTCCCACATGGATACACAGGCTTACACATGATTAAATGCTAAAATAAATTTAGAAAAAATAGTTTACTCTGATAAAGTGTTAACTTTGTACTAAGCATTTTTTTTTTTTTTTTAAAATAGTGCAGGGCCTAACTTTTATATATTATTGTGTATGTTTGTGTGTATGTGTGGAGTGTCCGAGGCAGGAGGATCATGAGTTAGAGGCCAGCATGGACTACTTGGCAAGCTCAGGTCAATCTGGGCTTCTTGAAAGACACAGCTTAAAAAAAAATTGAGAAAATAAAAACAAAAATGTAACAAAACACTAATAAAAACAAACCAAAACATTGTCTGTATGATTCACTGACTTGATTTTTGAGTATCTATTCTGTTCTCTTTTTCTTCTACTTTCTTTTTATTTTTCAGTACTCTTGTTTTCTTTTGTTGTACCTGTTTCTGAATTTTGTAAGTGTTCTTTTTCTTGCTACTGTAAAAAATTTTTTGGATTAAGGATGAATAATAATGGAACCCATTGTAATGTTTCCATAATGCACATAATATATTTTAATGGTCCTCACCCTCCTGTACCCTTCTTGTATTCCCTCTCTACTCCAGCACTCTTCTCAAGTACTCCTTTCTACTTTCACAGCTTTTATTGTTGTTTTGACCCAGTGTGTCTCATCAGGGTTGTCCACAGGAGCAGGAGTACCTTACTGCCGAACAGGTCTCTCCCATCCACACAGCCTATCAGTGCTTCACTTCATATAAAGCCTCACTTAGGGCCCTTCCTTTTTCCACAACAGGATGTTGATGGCTCCAAATCTTGTCCAAGTAATCACCTGCTGTGAGTCTAAGTACAACCGTCATGTTATGCTTAGAAGTCACACTAATTTCTCTCTTCTTCCCCTAAATCTTACATTCTTTTTGTCCCTTCCTTATGATGTTACCTGAGTCTTGGAGGAGTGGTTTAGTGACAGCTATGTCACCCTTTGATATAGTAGGCGAGCTTTCAGCAGTCATTTATTCTCAGTAGTTTGCCTAGTGATGAGTCTCTGATGTAGTTGATATAGTTACTGATGCCAATTGCTAAGGAAACTTCTCAGACCAGGAGAGCAGCAACCCTATTTGGCTTGTTGAGTTTCCTCTGGACTATGTTCCTTCCTTGCCACTGGAGAGGCCTTCTGACAGTTTCCTTGTAAACTATTTTTATTTTTTAAACTTTTAGGTGTATTGTGTGATTTCTTTCTTTTTTTGGGGGGGGGTTGTTGTGATTATTATAGGATTTAGTTGGGTTTTGCTTTATTTCTATATCTGGCTGTTTATTTTGGAGTTTGCACCTAGGGCTAGTCAAACCTTCCACTGCACTATATTCCCAGCCCTTATTGTTCATTTTCCTTCACTGTGTAGTACTGGGCATTGAACCTGACACATCCATCATGGGTAGCTGTTCTTCCTCTGAAGTGCATTTCTAGTCCAGCAAAGAGAAATAGCACCTCACACTATCCATGACCCAGTCTAGCATGAACTTCATTTTTACTTGAAGAACTGGGGAATTAAAAGCTCCTACCTGATAACCTAGCCTTAAGTAAGCATAGCTAGAGCTCAGGAATACTTACTCCTGGACATTCAGGCTCATAGCAACACTATGGTGAAATGACTTGGAGGTTATAGACACGGTACCTACTGGGGTCCACAGTACAGGGTGCTTTCATCTTAATCAGACAAAACTGGAGGGATAACCACAGAGAATGTACCCTATCTGCTTGAACTATCAGAGAAAACTTACACTTGTGTGATCTACAGAAAAAGTGGGTTCTGACTCCAGAACAAGGTTTGCTATGTCAAAACCCACTGTTATAACCAGAGAACCCACAAGAAAACTGCACTATAAAGTTTGTGTGGATTTAAACTAAACATTACATTTTAGGGCATGCAGTCAAGAAAAGGCTGTTCCCTAAATATAAGCTCTTATATGAAAGTAGAAAAGATAGCAGTGTAGAAGAATAAGACATTTGAAGAAATAAAGCAACATGATGCCTTAAAAATACCTTACTCTAATAATTAATTATACATGGGTAAGATGCCACACAAAGAAAAGAAATTAAAAAAAATGCAAATAGAAAAAATTATAAAAGACAATGGAGGATATAAAAGGAATACAATGATAGAAACTCTGAAAAAAACCAGGAAAGTTGGAAATGAAGAGGTCAGTAAGACAGCTAAAAAAATTAGGAGTAGACAAGACCAAGAATGGGAGAAAGAATATCAGCCTCTAAGATTGGCCAATTACTGTATTCAGATAGTAATAAAAATAAAAAAGTGAGAATACATATGATTTATGGGATACCATTAAGAGGATAAACATGTAAAACAAGAATAGATGATGGTAAAGATCTATATAGGCTAAACTTTTATAACTCAGTAGAAATCCCTCAAGTATTTGGACAAGATATGGACATCCAAGCACAGGAGGCAGGCAGAGCCCTAAACAGATATGGTAGACATTAACCTGCCAGAAGTACACAAGAAAATATTAAAGCTGCAAGGGAGAAATGCCGAAAGGTGCATACCAGAATATCTACAGATTTCTTAGTAAAAGGCAAGGAGCGCCATTTTGTTTATGGTGCTGAAAAACCAAAACAACAGCAAAAACCAAAACAGCCCACGATGATTACTGTATACAACATAGTTATTCAGAATCAAAGGAGAAATAAAGACCTTTGAAGATGAGCATAAACAGGTTTATGATCACTACATCCAGCTTTACAAAAGATACTTAAAGGAATTCTAAGCCAGGAAAAAGGAGCAGGAAAAACACATTCATGAGGTTGTGTGAAATAATAAACTTTACCAGAAGAGTAGATAAGCAAGTGAGAATTAGAAAACAGTGAAGACTGATGAGTAAGGGAGAAAGTAACAGACAAGATTATTTAAAGTAACTAGAAAACAAACAAGAAGGCAGGAACTAGCATGCAGCTTTAAACTAGAATCCTGGATGTAATTGGTTTTAAAATTCCACAACTGAAAGATGCAAGGCTAACTGTAAATTTGTTTTATAAAGGCCTAATAACCAAGGTTGGGAGGTAGGCAGATAGATATCTGTGAGTTCTAAGCCAGCCTGGCCTTCATAGTGAGTTCCAGGCGAGCCAGTACTATGTAGAGAGACTCTATTTCAAAAAGCCAAAACAATAAAACAAAAAGCCTAACAGTTTGCTGTCTGTAAGAAATTCGTCTTCCTGGCATATACACATAGGAAGTAGAAAAGTGGGAAACAATATCCCAAGCCAGACTTGGGTATGACTAAATGGACTTCAAGCCACAACTGTATGGAACAGAGTTCCCTATGCATTCATAAGGGAAACAATTTATCAGGACAATATGATTGTAAATATGCACCAATGTTGGAGCACCTGATTTCATATAACAAACACCACTAGATAAAAATAGGGAGATAGACCTCAGAAAAATAATAACGGGTGACTTTAACGTTCTACTATCATTAACAGATCAGCCAGACCAAAAAAGTCAAACATCAGGATTAAACTAAATCATAGATTAAATTTACCAACCCATTAAAAAAGATCTTGCACACTGATTAAACTAGTTCACTTCAGAAACTCAAAGATCATTAAGCATATAAGTCAATAAATAAATGGAAAAAAATTACTGATCATTTCAATAAACCTAGAAAAGAGCCTTTGATAAAATTAAATACTTAAGATTAAAAACTCTGAAGAAATAGTTACCTTTAAAAAAGCAGTATAAACCTGCAATATCATCTCAGTGGGTGAAACAAAATATTTCTTCTAAAATCAGGTATGAGTTAAGGGAGTTCACTCTCTGCTACTTGAAATTTTAGTCAGAGTAGTCAAACAAACAAACAAAAAATGTATGGGCCGGGACAATGGCTCAGAGGCTAAGAGCATTGTTTGGTTCCCAGTACCAACCGTATGGTGACCTACAACCCTCCTTAACTCCAGTTACAGAGTATCTGATGCCCTCTTCTGACCTCTGTGGACACCATGCAAAAACCACTCATATGCATTAAATAAAGTAAAAAGGTCTTTAAAAAGATAAAGAAACAAAAGACAAATATAAATAGAACAGACAGAAATCAAATGTTGTGTATTTGCAGATAAGGTGATTGTATACCTTGAAGACCCTGAATGTTCCCAGAGGACTTGGATCTTGAGAACATTTACAGCAAAGTAGCAGCATACAGAATCAACATATGAAATCAGCAACTTTTATGCTGTTAACAAACTTATTATGAAAGAAATCAGAAAAATAATTTCATTGTTAATAGCTGAAAACAAAAAAATCCTCCCTTAATTTAAAAAAAAAAAGTCCTAAGGATCTTTGCAGTATCAAATAAAGAAACTGAAGAAGACACCAGAGGTGGAAAGACCTCCATATTTATGGATTGGGAGAATTTTTATTGTTAAAATGGTCATTCTATTGAAAGTGATATGCACATTCAATGAAATTCCACCACAACTGTAATGACAACTAGAAATTCATAAAATTCTTACAAAAGCACAAAGCAATCCAAAGCCAAAGGAGAAACAGTGACTTTATAATATCTGGTTGCAGAGTATACTACAGATTTACAATTACACAAGCAAGTGCAATGTTGGCAGAAAATCAATGCACACAGGCCAATGGGATAGAAGATTTAGAAACAAACTCTTACTGACAGCTCTAGTCATCTTGTCTTCTACAAAGGTACTAAACACAAACAGAGGAGAAAAGGCAGCTTCCTCGGCAAATGGGGCTGGGAAAACTGAGTATCCACGTGAGAATATTTAAACTGATTTTATCTTACACTTTGTATAGGAATGAACTAAAAATGGATGAAAATCCTTCAGATAGAATCCCAGAACTCTGAAGCTAATAGGAAGACAGACAAGAACCACTTCAAGGTATGACACAGCTGATGACCTGAATAGAACTCCAGTAGTGCCAGGTGTAGTGGTGCAGGCCTTTAAGCCTAGCACTGAAGAGGCAGAGGCAGACAGATTTTTGTGTTCAAAACCAGCCTGATGTACTAGGTGACTTCCAGGACAGTCAAGTTGTTTACACAGAGAAACCCTGTCACACACACACACAACAGAAACAAAAACACATACGAACAGCCCCCTCCCCCTATTCCAATTGCTTAGGAAATAAGAGCAAGAATTGACTAGTGGAAGTAATGTCAAGCAATCAAGTCAATAAATGGGGGAAATGATCCAAATATCCTTTTAAAAATAAGTATGTGACCAATAAATTTGTCATCTTAGTTATAATAATGTCTGCTTTTATAAGAAACAGTTTGGCGAGAAAGTGCCTGTGATGGAAGACCTGATTTCTAATTTCTGGCACCCATGAAAAGCCAAACCAAACCTGTGTATGGTTGCCCAGGTCTATCACCTGAATGTAGGGGATGTAGGGGACAGGTAGACCTCTGGAGCTCACTGGCTAGCTAGTGTGTTGAATCAGTAAGCCTCTGGTTTAGTGAGACTCTCTTGTTGTAGAAGGGGGCTGGAGATGAAGCTCAGTGGGTAAGAGTACTTGATCCTCTTGGAGAGAGAGGACTCAGGTTCAATACTTAACACTTCCATGGTGGTTCACAACTGCCATAACTTCAGTTCCAGGGAAACTGAGTCCCTCTTGTACCCTCCAAGGATACCAGGCATGTATGTGGTACAGATACATACATGTAGTCACTCACACATAAGTAAAAATAAGATAAAAGTAGAGACACCTGGTGTCATCTCTTGTCTCCATATATACATGCACTTGTGTGCCTCTTCCCCCCAACCAATTAAAAAAGACAGAAAATGTTGAATGCTAGTTAGGCTGTGGAGAAGAAAAGAGCTCTTACACACTCTTAGGAGGAATGTAAACTGCATTTATTTCTGTTTCTTTCAGTGTTGATTACTACTTAGGAAACCAAAATGTAAACATTTAATATTTAAAAACCTACTGAGATACGATTTTTTTTTTAGTAACATAATCTTAGTTGTTTAATACTGTTTTTATTTTGAATTTAATGAGGGATAAGATTATTTTCTGCACTTGGACCTGTGAAAGTCTTAATTTAAACTTGTCATCTCAGCCAGAGTTGCCTCCATATCAGGCCCATGTCAAAGAAAGACTGAAATACTTAATTCAATGTAGAGTTTTGAAAATTCAGCTTACTCAAATAACATAGTATTTGAATGAATCCTGGTTAAAATCCTTAGCTCTGCCTGACCTTGATGAGCCTGGAGGTCATTGTGCTAAATGAAATAAGCAAGGCATGTACACATCCGGCATGATTTCATGTAAGCATGGCATTAGAAAAAGAAAAACTCTTAGAGGCAGAGCATTGGAAAGGTGATGTTTAGAGGCTGGAGGTGGTAGAAATGGGGAGATGTTAAGATGTTTAACTTATCGTAGTTTTAGGATAAGTTCTGGACGTGGACGTATAGCATTATAATTCTATTTATTTTATTTGGTAATTTTATTTAAATTTATACATATGTTTATATTTGTTTATAGCATTATAATTCTTCTATACTTGATAATGGTTTAGAGAGCAGTGCTTGAATAGTCTCCTGCCTTATTGTGGTGTATAGTATCTATCTGTGTGTGTGCGCGCGCACGCGCGTGTTTGTGTTTGTGTGTGTTTGTTGTGTAGGCGTAATGCATCTGGAGGCCAGAAGTTGACATCAGGATGTCTTCCTTAATCACTTCTTCATCTTACTTTTTGATACAGCATGTTTACTGAACCATGAGTTTACCTTTTCAGCCAGTCTGGGTGGCCACTGAGCCAGGAGGATCCCTTTGTCATCTCCCCCCCCACCCCGCAATGCTAGGGTTATACAGGGACATTGATAGGCTTAGTTTTTATGTGAATGCCAGGGAACTGAGCTTAGGTCCTCATGCTTGTACAGGCAAGCACTTTATCTGCTGAGGTATTTCCCCAGCTCGTTATATAGTCTTAATATATATATATACATATATATATGTATATATATATAAAATGCACATATGAGATGGCTATATTAACTAGCTTGATTTAATTGTCCTATGATGTGAGTATATGTCAAGACATCATGCTGTATATTATACATATATGGTTTTTATACTGGCTGCAGTGACATGTGTATATAGCCCCAGCTACTTAGGAGGCTGAGGTGCAGGATTGCTTGAGTTTGAGGTTAGCCTAGCGAATGCTTATGAGTCAGCAGATCCCATCTCTTTCTATCTGTCTGTCTGCCCCCACCTTCAGCATTTAAAGGGTTTTTTGTTTTTCTTACCCATTCACTATGTATGTAGCCCAGGCTAGCCCTGAACTTGGCTTCCCAAATGCTGGAATTGCAGGCATGTGCAACCATTCCTGGCTTAAGAATTTTTTTCCAACTTTTACATTTTATGGCATTTGTGATTGCTCTATTAAGTAAAAGTATTGCTCAGAATTTTACTAGCGCATGTGAAGAACAAATAAGGCACCATAGCTTCTGTCTCCAAATTCCACCATGCCCAGCCAGAATTCTGGCTGGTTGATCTCTTGAAGGTCTTGTGAGTTCTTATGTGCAGTAGTGCTGTCATGTCTGGCAAAATATTGTTTTACTGTGGACATCCATTAGCTCTTGCTCTTATAATCTTTCTGTTCCCCTCTTCCAGTGTGATCCAGATCTGAACCTTATGGGGAGAGGGTGTGATATAGCTGTCATTGTGAGTGGGAAGTCTGCGGTCTCCTATTGTTTCCTGGTTGTGGGTCTTTGTATTAATTGCCTGATACCATAGAAAGAAGCTTCTTTGATGAGGGTTGGGAGTTGTCATAATCTATGGGTATAAAGATTATGTTTTAGGAGAGAGTTTATTACTATATCTATTTAGCAGAATAATAGAATTAGTGTCTCACCTAGGATCTATATTCTAAGCATCCCCAGGGTTGTGACAAAATTTGTGGTACAGGTATGAGTTTCATCTTGTAGCACAGGCTGTAAATTCAGTTAGAAAGTGTTGGTTACTCCCACACCATCCATTGGAGTACCCACGGAAGGCAGAACACTAGTTAGGGCCATTGCAGGGAGAGAATGCAGGTGGTATGAAGGGGAAAGGGAAACAGTGGGACTGTAAGAATTCAGTGGGGCGGGGATGGCAGGGCACGCTAGAATACAGAGTCTGAGGGGGGTCAATAACACAGTGACCTTTGACAAAGCCATATGGAAACATTACCGTAGAAGCTTCTTAAAACATATGCATTTATGTACATAAAAGGAGCTTAAATGGAGTTACCCTATAATGAGAGGACAATGCTTCTTCTAGGTATTATAGATCATCACTAAGAAACCTAGAGACAGGTACATGTTGCCTCCATTTTTAGTGTTGGTCAGTAGGGTCCTATAGTTCCTGTATTACAGACTGTTGTCATTACTCTTAGTTCCCTTCCAGATCCTGGTAGTAAGACCCTGCTGTGGAAGACAGCACATACTTGAGTCAGTCATAAGGTATGGAAAATCAAGCTGGTCCTCACCTGGAAATGCCATCATTTACTGGCTGGCTTCAGTATTGCTAGAAGGTGCTCTACATGCTAGTGGAGGAGAAAAACAGCAGTCTTACCCAGCTGTGAACCTCATGAGCTGTAACAACTCACCTGGCAGGATATGTCTACTTGTGCAGCAGGGCATGGATAATTTTTGTATTTTGTCCATTTATCTCCTATAACAAAATCATATCCTGATTATAAAGGACATTTATTTCTAACAGTCCTGGAGAGGAAGTTCATATTAAAGGCTTTGGCATTTACCTGGTGAAGGCCTTCCTTCTATATCCTCACATGGTAGAAGGGGCAGAGGGGTGAAGGAGGGATAATGCTGTGAGTAGGGAAAGGTCCCACTCCATCAAACACCTTCATAAGAAGCCTAGATCATCTATGAAGAGTATGCACTTTATGACTTACTTTTGAACCTTGCCTCTTAATGTTACATAGGCCATTACATTTTGGCATATAAATTTTGGAAATACTGCCATACTATAGTAGACAGTATTTCTTATATTTTCTTGAGTGATTAGAAACTATAAACTTTAATCTGTGTAAATTTGCTAGGTTAAAAAAACAAACAAACAATTTTTGGAGTCTGATCCAAGTACATTCTATCCCCACCATTTCCTTTACAAACTGAATTGCCTTCCAGAACTATAAAACTGTGAGGGGAACTGTATGGCTAATGAGGTTTTAAGTGATGTAACACTAGTTCTTGTAAAGTATGTATTTAACTCACATACTTTGTAAGCATTAGGTACTCAGTAGCTTACCACCAGAGCTTGAATTCTTGGTGGTGGTTCTTTTATAACTTGGTGCATAAACATCATCTGACCTTCATTTATAGGATTATATATGAAGACATAATAGTAAACAGATATGATAGTATATGTGGGTATCTCATTTCAAATAATAGGTGACCTGTTTTAAGCCTTTGAAAAATTAAGCTGTTCCCATTAATGAAGCTCACATAGCAAGTGAATAAGACAATCTATTTATGCTTCAAATTGTCATGATAGGAAGTTTGGTTTGTAAGATTTTTATGGAGGTATTGTCCTTCCCTCCCTCCCTCTCTCCCTCTCTCCTTTCCTCCCCTCCCTCTCTTCCTTCCCCCTTCTCTCTCCACCTCCCCTCCCCAGATTATCCCTCCTTTATGTCTAAAATCCACTTATGAGTGAATACATAGCATGTTTATCTTTCCGGGTTTGTGTTATCTCACTCAGGATAATGTTTTCTAGTTCTGTTCATTTGCCTGCAAACTTCAGAATGTCTTTTTTTTTTTTTTTTTCCTGCTGAAGAATACTCCATTGTGTAACTACAACAATTTTTTAATCCAGTTTTTAGTTGAGGGGTATCTAGGTTATTTTCAGGTTCTGGTTATTATGCTGAAGAGAGGGAGGAGAGCTTGTATGAGCAAAGGGGTCAAGATCATTTCCCTATAGAGGAACACCTTGCTCAGCCTTGATACTGGGGGTGGGGGAGCTTGGTCCTACCTCAACTGGATATGCCAGACTGTGTTGATTTACCCTGGAATCCTTACCCTCTCTGGATGGGGGGATAGGGTGAGAGGAACTAGAGGACTGGGAAGAAGGGGGAGGGGGAATGG
This sequence comes from Sigmodon hispidus, assembly GCA_004025045.1. Taxonomy (NCBI): domain Eukaryota; kingdom Metazoa; phylum Chordata; class Mammalia; order Rodentia; family Cricetidae; genus Sigmodon; species Sigmodon hispidus. Next base: position 71,800 of record PVIH01004514.1, read on the forward strand.
TGGGTATGTTTAAAAATTTTTAAATGAAAAAAAAAAGAAATAGAAATCTTATTCTAATTGAACTTGATAGCTCCTTTTATGTGACCATGGAGATATGAATATAGCTTAATGTGTTTGCAAACCCGTTTCAAGTTAACCTACATGCAATTAAACAAAAATGCTCCTAGCATATTATTATTGAACAGTGAGAACAAATGCTTCATTATGCTATGGGTAGGCAGTAATAAGTAGGAAGTGATGTGTAATACGGTATTTAGACTGTGTAGCTACCTGTGTGGAACATAAAGTTAGAAGGCTTCTCACTCTCCACTCTTTGGTTTCTCTCCTCTTGTTCCTTTCGTCTCCTCTTCCCCTTTTATGTCCTTCTCTTCCTGTCTTGCTCTTTCCCGTCCTCTTCCCCGCCATGCATTCCTGTTACTGTCTACTGAGACTTTTAAATCCATGAAACATTTCAGACATGACAAAAAAATACAGTAACTCATGTAGCACTTTATTCACCACTGAAATTAAACAGATAGTAACTTTTTGCAGTATTTCATTTAGTTATCTGTCTTTTTTAAAGAGTAAGCAGAAAAGCAGGGTTATTGGTCTGATGTTCATCACATTATCTTCAGGTCTTTGAATAAATACTTGGCTTATAATATGTGTCTAATAAATTTTTGTTATAAAGATCAAAAGAAAAACCAACAGAATTAATCAAGCATCAAGGCAGGAGTGCTTGAAGGAGAGTGAGCCAGTGTTAGAAATGAGCCTTAATTAAAAATGGGATACAATCTGTGAGCCTTTGATAACCTGGGAGGTCCCTGAAAACAGTGTCTATCCTATCGCTTATCACTAGAGAGTTTATATCCAGGTTCTAGAGGCAGCCTGCAGTCAAATCCCATCTTCCACTTAACTGTGTCATTGCATAAATTGGTTTGTTTCAGTTTCCACTACAAAGGAGGGATGAACTTAAGGATTTTGAGAGTTAACTATATAGACTCACGTAAGGAAAAAAAGTGCCTTGCATATAGATGTCACATAATTGTTGCTCTGTCTTCTAGTACTATCACTCTTTACTTAATGTCACAGGAGTGACTATACATGACCCTTTCATTTTTTGTTCTAATTTGCTCAAAGAAAATTACCTCTTATACCTGCTCGCAGTGTTTTGACATGATGTGTCTTCCAAATTATTTAACTGTGGATGTAGATAATCTCATTGTCTTTTATATCAGCAGAGATATTACATTTTTCTTAGTATTTTCAAATTTATTGATTTAAAAATGGTAGATTCTGTCTAACTTTAGAGATATTACATTTTTCTTAGTATTTTCAAATTTATTGATTTTAAAATGGTAGATTCTGTCTAACTTTACTGGTAGGCAGTGACTGCAACACTATCAGTGAAAGTTCAGCAGTGTGAAGATTTAATTATTTTTTGTTTCGTGTGTGTGTGTGTGTGTGTGTGTGTGTGTGTGTGTGTGTGTGTATACCAGAGTACATATGTAAACATCAGAGGACAACTTGTGGGAGTCTTCTTCCAGCATGTGGGTAGTCTTGAGTAGTCTTGAATATACTGTATAGCCTGAGCTGGCCTTGAGCCCCCCAGTACCCCTCCTCTCTTTGCCTCCCAAGTGCTGGGATTAGAGCAGGTTCATTTCATATCTATATAAATAACAATAAAAACTCTATAAATGGGTAAAACTAGGACATAGGGTATTATTTTCATGGCTTTTAAAGTTGTTGGTTGAAGATACCATTTTGATAATTTAAAATTTTATATCTCAGATTATGAGTGAATCTTTTATTTTTTTTATTGTGCTAAATTCTGTAGTCATATCTTATTCTTAGAATTGTAATAGTGTGTGTGTGTGTATGTGTGCGTGTGTGTGTGTGTGTGTAGGTAGGTAGGTAAGTGCAGATGCTTATGTAGTCCAGAAGAAAGTGTTGTATCCTCTACAGCTGTAGCTACAGGTAGTTGTAACACATCTTACATGGGTGCTGAAAACTGAACTGCAGTCCTCTGCAAGAGCAGTCAGTATTTTGTTCTTTACCTCTGCAAGAGCAGTCAGTATTTTGTTCTTTACTGCTGAGCCATCTCGCTTAACTGAGCTTTGAATAATTTATAAAAGTAAGTTTGGGTCATTTGGAAAATACCGGCTCACTAAGTTGTGTAGATATTCCAAATACTTGTGCTGTATTAAAAAATTACCCTTGCTAATAGTATCAATCTCATTAACATTTCATTAGAAAAGAAGGCTGTCAGGTTGGTGAGATGGCTCAATGGTTAGAGTGCTTACTGTGAAGCCTGAGGACCTGAGTTTGATCCCCTGCCTTCTGGATCTTCATGGTAGAAGAAAACGGACTCCTACAGATTGTTCTCTGACCTTCACATGCACGAGGTAGCATAGTCTGGGCTATGTAATAAAATCATGTCTCAAAAAAGTAACAACAAGACACTCCTTCCCTCCCCCTCCTCTCTCTTTCACACACACACACACACACACACACACACACACACACACACACACACACACACACACACACACATACACACACACACAGTTTGGTGTCAGCACCTTGGTTTCCGGTTACCGTTCTGCTGACTTTTGCTTTTGTATTGATACAGATGTTAGTTGCAAAACAAGTAAAGAATAGCTCAGTATTATGGTAAAATAGTTTTGTCTGTGGCTCCCTGAAATGATTTTAGGAATTCTAGTGGATACATAAATTTGTAAGTTTATGGATCTATTTTCTAATTTTTGAATATCATAGGTTTAAGTGGTTGTTTTGATCTAAGTTTAGAAAATGAAGGATTACATTTGTTAGACATTTTATCCCTCTGTTTTGAGGTGCTAATTTGGTATTGGAGTTTTGAAGCTGGAGGAAGAAAAGGGAAGGATTCTAGATTTATTTATTTCTGTATATATGACTGTTTTGCCTGCATATTTTTTTATTGCATGATGACAAGAGAACACAGCTTGTTTTTCTACTTTATTGAACTTTTTGAGACTTATGACCTTAAATATGTTAGTTCTCGTGAATATTTATCTTAAAATGGAGTTAGTTTCTCTATCAGAGTATAAAGTATTGTTTCATAAATTGAATGTGATAGTATCTTGTTTATTGATTAAATCATTTACATCTTGTATTATTTATGAAATATTCAGTTTCTCTTAATTTCCCCTTGTGTCTAGTATAGATTCTTACTTTTTAAAACTTGCATGCTATTGGATGAATGGGAAATATTCAGGTGAGACATAAATTAGCACAGGTAATATAATATTATGCATTTGTCTTGACTAAATTTTTAAAAAAGGTATGGAAACATAAGAGCTTTTTTTTTCCTTTTTTGTGCCACAGAAATAGTGTTATAGGTCAAAGGTCAAAATACCTGACATTGATTATGCCTTTCTGTCTTCCCTGGTAAAGGATAACATAGCTTGAAGAAGATTTTAGCAAATCAACAAACCAAGTCAAACTTAAAACAGCAAAAGATCAATTGTTATGAATTTGGAAATGGAAATGGAGATAGTACAGGAAACCATAAAAACTTCAATGGTGTTTGGAGATTGGTGAGGGGGTGCTGTGACAGGTAGGCCAGCAGGGTCATGAATGATTCTAACACCATTCAGTTGAGCTCTAGAACCTGGAAATGGAGGACCTGGAGATCTAGGCTGGGGAGCCACCATTGAAGCTTGGTGTATCCTCAGGACCAATTGTTCTACTTCATTTCTAGAGCATGCCACTATTTGCCAGCTAAGTTTTAGTGCAATAATAGGTAACAGTGAGATAAATTCCACTTGATAGTTACAAAGCATTTTTATTTCACATAGAGTATTCTCACAGATAATTTTGCTAATTTGTCTTTACAGTTGCTTTATGAGATAGCTAAGAAGGATATTGGTGTGAAGAAATATCAAACAATATGTTTTAAGATACTGTGCTAGAATTTACTAAAGGGTAAAAGATGAATAACAGTCTCCTTATAGTGGGCAGAGTCTTGTGGAGATGTGTTGGGAAAGTAGTCTATTACATGGTATGGCAAGTTAAAAAAGACTTAGAAATTTAAACATGTGCCTCATAGGAAAGTTGAAGGAATGGTGGCATTATAAATGATGGAAATTTTGGTATTTTGCCTTTTGATTTCAGATTAACTGAGAGGATAATCACTATAAAAGGCTAATTATGAGATAATTGATATAATTTTCTTTTCTAATTTTTCAGAATTCTTATTTGTATTTTAGGTGATTCTAATTTTGAACAAGTACATGACTTAAGGATGATAGAAGTCACTTAAATTAATTAATGATTTTTGTATAGTTTGAAGAAAAGGGAGCTGATTTAGTAATACAGAACTTAAAAATTAAAGACAGTTTTACTTAGGTAATACAAGTAAGCATTTAAATAGGCTTCATTAGTTGGGGATAAAATAGACAAAATTTTACAGGTAAAGTTGACTTAGTAATATTTTTTTCCTTATTTTTCTGTGCCCTTAGGGGTTGAGTATTGGGCCTGTGAATGGTAGACAAATGACCTATGACTGAATCATATCCTCAGCCTTTTAAATCTTACTTTTCATTGTTGACTCAGTCTTTTTTCAGGTAGGAACCTGAATCCTTCTCAGTCTCACACTCCTGAGTAGCTGGGGTGAAAGGCTTGTACCTGGAGGCCTGACTCAGTACGGTGTTATTTTAACAAAGTGGATGACTTCAGAAAGGAGGGAGAATAACGAATTGGTTCCAAATTCTTATTTTACTTTAAAATAATGTCAGAATACTTACAGGTTACCATTTACTTACTAAGAAATATGAATTTGGCAATGATGATTCAGTTTTGTTAAAATAGGGCCAGGATAGGCTTTTTAGATTTTTCCTAGCACTTCAGTCTGTTATTTAATTATTTTTTAAGACAAGATCTGATGTAACCCAGGCTGTCCTCAAATTTGCTATGTTAGCTGCTGATCCTTCCTTTACCCCCTGAGTGCTGGAATTACAGGTGGATACCACCACACCTGCTTTATTTGGCGCTGGAAATTGAACTCTTCCTAATTCATACTAGGCAAGCACTCTTTGGACTCTTCCACCCTTTGTTGTATTTGCATAGGATACTTCTTTCCCCAGGAATAGTTTTTCTTTGCAAGAAGAATGCATATTGATGCTGTAAGAAAAGTGCACCATCAGCATCACTGTGGTCTTCTCTTTGAGTCTTTCTCTCATCCCCTATTCTCCCTTAACAAGGTGAGCCATAGCTAGGAGCACTGTTGTTCTACTTTACTGCTTTTATGTTTGAGCCAGTGTAGTGTATCTTCATGCTCTGTTTAGCTTGATACATTTCCAGAAGGGAAGTTACATATAGCAAGCAGCTTCTTGTGGGCTGCTGCCATCAATCTGGGTAGTCTGGTCCATATAATCTGTAGATACAGTCTTATCTAATCTTCTCTGAAGTCAGAATTTTGAGATGCCTTAAATAGCTCAAGGACCATTAGTTTTATAAGATTCAGTTGTGACTGAGTCATAGCTTTTTATTTTAGACATGTTTACAGCCTTTCCCCTTTTGAGAGAATGTTTTAGGGCTCCCCCCCTTAAAAATGGCCAATTTTACTTCAGACAGTTTCTTTCTGTCATCTGTTAAATATGAAATTTCCCCATAAGTTTAGTTTTCTTCTTCATTTCATGTGTGGTTTTTATGTTTCTTTTCTTTTTTTTAAGACTAAGACTTCATTTCTTTAAAGATGAGCATCAGTGGACCAGTTACTGTTTTTCTCTTTCCATCTAGGATTTATTCATTGTAACTCACAGTCATTTTTCTTTCTAACAATATGAGGAAATGACTGACAATTGAGCACCACAGACTGAAGGTAAAACCTGTGATTCATAACTTCCTTTCCTTTCCCCCTTCCCTCCCTTCCTCCCTTCCCTCCCTCCCGTTCTTCTTCTTTTTTAATCTTTTTGATTAAATCTTTTTGGAAATAGTTTATAGTTTACCTATTACAGAGATAATTTGTTTCTTTAGTTTTAAAGAATTCTTTGTCTTTTTTTCCTTTAGTATTTTTATCTTTGGCCAGATTATAGGCTGATTTCATAATGTGGGACATGTACTTTATGCTAGTTAATTTTTTGTAAACTTCATAAAAACTTGAACGATCTGGGAAGAAAGAACCTTAAATGAAGAATTGGCTCTATGGGCCTGGCCTTTTCAGTGAGGCATTTTCTTCATTGCTGATTGATGTGAGATGGTCCAGCCCACTGTAGCAGTACCTAGGCAGGTGCTTCTGGGCTAGACAAGAAAGGTAGCTGAGCAAGTCAGGGAAGCAAGCCAGCTTCCCTTGTAAGAGGAAATAAACCTTTTCTTTCCCCTGTTGCCGTTGGTTTCAGAGTTTATCACAGCAACAGAAAGCAAACTAGAACGTATTCCAGCACTGCTAGTGATAATCAAGTATGGTGTTTCCTCTTAAGTGAATTACATCTTTCATATATTTGTTCTAAACAGGTATGAGATCACATGCTGTGATCTAGGTTATAGGTATATGTGTCTTTCTTCCCTTAGGAGAAACTACTAAGTTTATGTTTTATCTAATATTTTTTTGTCTTTTTTTTTTGTTTGCTGATGAGTATTCCTTGGACAATAGTGATATTTTCCTGTTTTATAAGTCATATTTTTTTATCATTTATGTATCTCTTAAATGTTCTTTGTTTTAAATGTAATCATCATTTCTGGCTTCACATAATTTCTATCTCAGTGATTTCTTTATTGTATCCAGTTGTGGTTTTTGGTGTGATGGTCTCTATTTGCTGTAAAGAAGAGCTGCTTTGATGAGGAACAGTAACTGTACTTACCTGTGACTATAAGGACAGGATTTAGAATATGTAGGAATTATGCTGCTCTATCAAAGTAGTGATAGTAGATTCTTTTTATATGATCCCTGACTTTTCCAGCCTTGGAAAGTTGGCTAGAAAATACTTGGCATATTTTCCTTTCTGTTGAGTGGAAATAACAATTCTTAAGACACTGCCATCAAGCAATAAAAACTGATTCCTGAAAGATGGGTATTAAACTAGCCTGTGATTGCTCTAGTTACTTACTGTATTATACTTCATATGTCTATGAAAAAGCTTCTTGAAGCTGAGGAATAGCCTACCCAAAGGAATTTAGGGAACAGTATAAAACCTCAAGCTCCTATAGACTAAGAATAGGCTCTTAGCCCACTAAACAGAATAGAAAACTGTAATTACCAATTATCTGGTAGAAGATCTCTGACATTTTCCTGTGTATGCCTAGGTGCTCATTTAGGTCTTTGCCTTTTCTCCTCTGTATCTTTACTAGTATATCTAGTCTTTTGCCTCCCAGGAGATATGAAATATATGTATAATAACTTTAGTATTGTAACTGTAGTTTCCTATTTCTATCAACTATCAGTTCTAGGTTGGTTTTGATTGGTTACCTTTTATTAAGTCTCTAGAAATTGTCTTTTACTTAAAAAAAAACTTGCTTAGTAATTAGTTGATGATTACTAAGCATTAAAAAATACAATTTTACTTTGTGGAATGTTAAGTAATTTCATACTTCTACAAATACTTCTGAGTTTTCCTGGGATGTATTCACATTATTTGAAATTTTCTTTCTTGGGTGTTGCTTTTAGTCTTTATTTATGATGTTATATAATCTAACATTTGCTCCACTCTGAGCCACAACCCTTCTGAATACCACATGCCTATGAAGTATGAGTTTTTTTTTTCTCTTTAGTTGGTGGTTATAGGTGTTAGATTGAAGATTAGATTATCTTTCAAGGCTTGTCTTTAAGGAACTCTTGGGGTTGTTATAAAATACTCTTTATTTGTGGACCATTTTATTCAACATATAATGAAAATCTCTGTCTTTGTTTGATATAACTTTCATTGAAAAATGAAAATTGGTCCAAAGTGATTCCCTCTCCAAGGGGCTGACTAGCGCCCTTTTAGGAACGTAGCAACTTGGAAGAAAAGCTGGCATGCCTGAGGTCTCTGGGGAGCAAGGGATGTTTGTTGCCTTTGCCTATCTTTGGCTGCCTACATGTATGCCTAGTCATTCTGGAGAGATTGTATCCTGACAGCTCTGTCATCTTGACCTAGAATAAAAAAAGAAAACACACACACACAAAAAAAGAAAAATGAAAGTTATGTTTTTTTGCTTTCTTGATTTATGGACACATTCCTAAGTGTATGTGGATTATTATTAAATATGAGATGCAAGTGAACCCCAGTATAGATATGTAGCTTTTTTCTGTCTGCAAAGCTCTTTGTTTTTCAGTTTCTTAAAAACCCTTGCCAGTTCATTATAGTGAACTTGGATCTTTGCCTCTTAAGAATTAGCACAGCTCCTGTGTTTTGTTTGAATCTGTCTGCAGTGGTGTATAGAACATGTCTCTCAGTGTAAAGACAAGATGCTTATAAACACTATCTGTTGTTTCAAGCTTTCAGGCAATATAGATCACACTAATTTTTGTTTACGATCTGGAAAGTGGCATATCTATATAACTCTGCAGTTGTTTACCATAGAAAGGCAAATCTGGTACCAGTTAGTTCACAATGGCAGTAGACCTAAGTCCTATACTTCTTAATTGTTGTGGAAAGTTGGTGAAAGCTCCTAGGTAAAGTTTCAGGAAAGAACTATTGTGAATGTAGGCAGATTTTAGATTTCATGTTTATGCATCTATTGTACGTTTATGGTATCTTCAGAGTTACTGTTTGTCCTCTTCAAATTGATCTACCAGATGTAAACAACAATTCACTATACAAAAGATTTTGTGTTTAGGGCAATTAAGGCTCTGCTAGCCTGTTATTCCTCAGAACTTTAAATTTTACTCTCAGAAATTAAAAGTAATTGAGTTCTTGATTGTACAGGAGGTTAAGGGATGGTGCTCCTTCCAGTTAGTTCTAATTGCCCCAAATCAGTTTCCATGGACTTTGGTGTCACTGGAGGAAAAAGCACTTCTTATAGTAAATGTCACTCTTCACACAATTAATGTCATTTCAAGAGTAATCATATCATAAGACTAGGGCGACTGAGGGAAAGATACTGCCATAGAGTGTATTATATTTTTGTACTCAGTGACTTATACATATATATATATATATGTATGAACATTTATTAAAACCGTTTCACTTGTCTATGAATCATACTGAATCCTTACCATATGTCAGACATGGAGAAAACATTCATCATCCAGTGACAAAGAAGTAGGATATAGGTTTGTTGTAAAAGATTTCTGTCCTCGTTTGGGTCACAGCAGCTTTTACCCTCCAAAGGATGACTCAGATGCTTATATTAATTTCATACTGTTTGGCTTATGTCTCAGGCACATTGCTAGCTAACTCTTTCATCTTAATTCAATCCATTTCCATTAATCTACCTGGCCATGTGGCTGTGCCTGTGGCCCTTAGGTCCTACATGCTGCTTGGGCAGCCGAATGGAGACTGACTTAACTCTGCCCTCCTCTGCCTGTCTCTGATTTCCTGCCTATTGCAACAGTGCTTACCACAGGTCAAAACAGTTCCTTTGTTTACAGGATGATACAGAGAACAGTCCTACCACATAGGTTCCCTAATTAGAAGATTGTAGATTATATTACATAAGATTGTATGTAATACATGAAATACATGTATATGACTATAGCAGCTAATAGTCTAACAAAGATTAAATTCTTAAAACAGTTTTGAGAAAGCTAACTTACATAGTTTAATTGAGAAAAAGTGAAAAAAAAGTGTTTAGAAGACCTTTGATCATATGACCCTCTAAAGAAAGACTAAAAGCAGTACTTGAAAAGGAAAATTTCAAAAAGTATGAATAAACCCAGAAACATTCAGTATTTATAGGAATTATGAAATTACACTCAACAAAGTAAAATTTGCAGTGTCTTCTTTTAAATGCCAAGAAAGCTTATTGAGTGATGACAGCTGAGAATAATAAAATTGTTCTGTGGAAAGCAAGCAGATTAAATTAGTTTGTGTAGAGGAGGAAGACGCAAAGATGTAGAACTGACTGAGGTGTAGGGATGCAGATTTTGAACTGTAGCCTGGAAAGAGGGATGTTTGTGACTGGGAAGGAACCGTATTCATGGGACTGACTGGTTTTGGGGTGGAATTTGAAGCAAATTAAGATGAGGAGTGCAACTGAGTTTGGGTATAATATGGAAAATGAAACCTCCATTTCTTCTTTTGGAAAATGATGGTTACAGAAGTAGTTAATGTAGAATACAAACATTTACTTATGACTGCCACATAAAGTAAATAAAGCATATGTATAATGATGCTAAGTGAAATTTGAGGAGGGTGAATTAATTTACTTTCTTTATTTCAGGTTGCTGTTCTGGCTTAGGCCATCTATGACCCTGGTGGTGTTTTCATTCAAGATAAGTCCTTTCCATCTTTACTGATTAACTGAGCAAATTCAGGTTAGTATATTTTTTTGTGAATAGCATTTCTCTGTTTTTATTTTAATGTTTTGAAATATAGGTGATTTTGCTTTTGGACTACATGTGTATGTACCAATGGATTAGGAAAGCCAAGTTAGTTCAAACTCTACTGAATTGTGCATTATTTGGGAATCTATTCTTCATAAGAAAGTTACTTTTTAATGGCTTTGACTTTCAAGTTTTGAAGTTGAGGAAATAAGTAGAAGGCATGATTTCTGTATTGAACCTTGGAAAATGTTGTGTGGCTATAGTTGGTAATGGAAATAAACTCATCTTAGAAACTGCTGACGTTTAGTTCTTTTCAAACTTGTCTACACATGAACTTGTCTGCTTCCATGCTAACTCTAGGGGCACTGGCATAGCCGTCATTACAGCTTCTTCCCTCACGCTGTTCCTTTGTGGTTAGCCCCAGTTACAGCCTGCAGTGATATGGATCTGCTTTTCTGCCCACAAAGTTATCTTTTCCAGTATGCTACTTAAATGCAGTACTAGTATTCTGCTTTTGAAGTCTGCTTCTTTGACTTAACATAGTGCATTTGTATGCTGTTCACAGTCCTGTGTGTATCGGCAGTTGCTTTTCAGTTGTGTAGTAATAGTATTCACTGTGTGGATTCACCACAATTGGTTCGCTATGTACTAGTTGGTTGAAATGTGGATTATTACAAATTTGAGTTGATAGTAAAGCTTTCAGAGTCATGCATTTAAAAGATAACATGACTTCATTTTCTTTATTAAACTAAGTAATATTTTGTTCTTAAAAGAGGCTATATTGATTTTGGAGGGGGCTAGGATTGCAGTTTGTAAAAACCCTTTCCCCCCTCCCATGCTGGATATCGACTTAGTAGCTTGCACATGCTCGGCAAGGGCCTGGCCTCCTCTTGTCTTGTTTTCTTCTGTGACAAGCATTGGCTATATAGATCAGATTGGCCTTTGAGCTTAGTTTCCCTCCCTCTACCTTCTAATTGCTAGGGTTAGAAGCAGGTACCACCTTGCCTGGTACTAAAAATATTACTAAAAAGAAATTAGAAAAAGTTTACCAGACATTGGGTAGGGCAGAAACCTGCAGCTTGTTTATTTTGTGTAAGAGAAGCCACATACAGTTGTTCGATGTAGACTGTAGTGGGACTCGCAATGTTTCCTTCTTTGGTTGAGCATAGTCTTAGATCAGACATGTACAGGGAGAATAAGCCTAAACTTACTAGTTTATAACAGTCAAATAAATTATAAACAATTTCTGATCTTAAAGGTTTAGTTAAAGAGGACAGAAGTTTAGCATGGAAAAGTTCATTAGAATTTTTCTGAACGAACATTTGCGATGTAAGTGAATGAAACCGTCCTACTTGGGGAAATTAATGATCTCAAAAGTAGCTTGAAAAGCTCTTTGAATATTTGTAAGGAAGTTGTTCTTTATTTGCTATCGGAATAAAAAGACCTTGAGAAAATGTAGTGTTCTGAGTTAAAGAATGCTAATGTTGCTTGGTAGAGATTACTGTTATTATACTGGGCACTATAAATGCCACTGTTTCCTAAATACTTATAGATGAATTTCATAGCTTTCGTAGAATCTCTGTAGGCGCATGATGGTATTAATTATATTGTGTTGTCAGAGGATGTTTCTGTTTTCCTTTGAGAGAGTGCTGTTCATGCCACCATGGAGTGGAGTGCAGAGGTCTGAGGGCACCTTGAGTGAGGAGGAGCTGTGCTCTCTTTTTACTGTGTGCGTCCTGAGATTGGACTCAGGTTATCAGGCTGGGCAGCAAGCACCATTACCCACTCAGCTGTCTTGTTGGCCCATCAAGGGGCATATATTAAATAGGCAAGTTCAGTTAGAGCACTTTAGAGATTCTTTTGACATAAAATACAGCTTGATCATTCCTAACATGAGATTCTGAAATTTAATATTCCAAAATCGCAAACCAGCATGACTGCAAGTGAAAAATCCCACACTTCACTTTATGTAACAGGTCAAATAAAAACAGACATATTAAAGATACTAATACAGTTACTTTAATGTTACATAAAGGTCTGTATGAGACATAAATGAATTCTGTATTTAGATCATTTCATTTCTAAGATAACTCAGTATGTCTGTGATTCTTCAGAATCTCTACTTGGCTCAGGGTGAGATGAAGCTAAACTACTTTTTTAATGTTTTTAAAACTCAATTGTAATTCATTTTCTTTTCAGTTGATTTTAAGATGAAATAGATGATTTATAAATAATTTGAGATGTGATCTTATTTTGCAAACATATAAATGGTGATATAGAATATACAGCTAGAAAATGTAACAATTATATTTTGCTTACAATCTCAAAACATTTTATGAGATTTATTTAAATTTTATAGAATTTAACTAAATCTCTTTCACAGGTATGTTATTTTTAGTTTTTAAAAGTTTCTTAAACTGATGTCATTTAAAAACTAATTCTTGGCCTGGAGAGATGGCTCAGCAGTTAAGAGCACTGACTGTTCTTCTGGAGGACCTGAGTTCGATTCCCAGCATCCACATGGCAGCTAACAACTGTCTGTAATTCCAAGATCTGAACCCTTACACAGTTATACATGCAGGCAAAACACCAATTCACATAAAATAAAAATAAATATTTAAAAAGATAAAAAAACTAAAAAGTTTTTAAAAGTGTCTTAAAATGCTATCATTTCTGTTCTTCAGAATTTCACTTATAAAATATTAATAGATGATAATTGATAGGATTCAGAATTGCTTGTTTCTTTTATTCAGTGAATACTATCAAGCTTAGACAATCAAAAGATGAATCTTGTTTGAGATACTATTTAAGATTCACACAATGTTTGGAGAGATGCTAGGCCCATCCTTATCCTATTGATAGAACACTTATTGAAATAGGGAAGAAATCTCATCTTACTTTTTTTGTTGCCTTTTCTGGAAAAAAACCAGCTGAAGGGTGGAAGGGTTTATTTTGGTGTATAGTCCTGGATACAGTCCATCGTGTTGGGGACCCAGGCGGCAGGAATGTGAAGCAGCAAGTCATGTTGCATTCACAGTCAGAAGGCAGAGAGTGACACAAACATGCAGCTGCTCAACCCCTTTTCTGTTTATGCAGTCCACAAGCCAATTCAGGACATGGTCCTACCATAGTAAAAAAGTATCCCTACCTCAATTAATGATTAAATATCATCATTCACAGACCTGTGTACCTGGTGATACTTCCAGATTCTGTCAGCTTGACAACACTGACTGTCAAATGCCTTGACAGAGATTCACTAATGTTGGAAAGGAGCAAAGCTAGGGGATTTGAAATTTGGTTTAACTTAGGTCTTTTGGTGGTGCTGATAGGGCTTGACTAGGATTGAGTAGTAATGTGAGAGTAATCAGTAAGGCAAGGATTTTGAAAACTGCTGATAGCCAACTGATGGCTTGCTTCCCTGCAAGTTCTTCTTCCCTCTACAAGTTTTCTTTTTAAAAACTCTATGTAAGAGCCAGATAGCAGCAATCCATTCTTGGGACTCCTCTCTTGGGAGGGAGCTCTGGTAAGCTTGATGTGAGTCGGGACACCTTTGCATCTGGTACTCAGTAAAGTACTTTTGCTTATGAGTTTCATTTATTGGACTCATGAGTCCCAGCTCGACTGTTGGAAGTTTTGGTGACTCTTGATAATCAGGTACCTTTGCACTAATACCAAGCCCTCCTGAGTCTTTGACCAAATTCTATTTCATTCATGGAGACCATCTGTGATTTACTACCTCTTAAATTTCGCAGAACCTCCCAAATTAGCACAATCAACCAGGGACTAAGTATTCAGTACATAAACTTGTAGGAGATATTAGATCTCTAAACCTTAATGGTGGGGTTGAAGTGAGGTCTTTTAAGTGACAGAGCCTAGTGGGAGTTAGTAAAATCTCTGAGGATGGTCACCTGAGAGGGTTGTTAGAAACAGAGCAGGTCACCTGTCTGATCATGTGGTTGCTTCCTTTCACATTCACTCTACCCTGACAATATCTTCTGCCATGGGGTCCTTGCCAGAGCCAATTCTATGCTATTTGGACCTTCAGAATCCCAAACTGTAAACTAAACACACTTCCATCTTTTATAAGTACTCAACCTTAGGTGTTTCATTATTATTTAAAAGATATATTAATATAATATTATTAGGGCAATGTGAAATTAATGTATATAAAAGTTGTTTGTGTGTTTTGTTTTTTTAGGGTTATTGTAACAAACTACAATAAACTGGATGGCTTAAAACAATAGAAATTTATTTTCTTAGAGTTGTGAGAATCAAGCATTCTCTGAGGACTCTAGGAAGAATCTTTCTTTCCTCTCTCTTTCAGGTACTGCCAGTACTTATTAGGAATATTTGATGTTTCTTAGCTTATCATGGCATAATTTCAATTTCTACTTCAGTATTTACATAGCAGTCCATGCATATGAGTCCGCATTTCCTTTTCATAATGATAATAGTCATTTACTTAGGACTTGTCCAACATAATATGCTGTTTTAGTAATTTGGTTATATCTATAAAGTCTACTTTACAAATAAGATTTTTTTTAAAAAACTTTATTTATTTATTTATTTATTTATTTATTTATTTATTTGCCTTGGTGTTTTGCCTGGAACTGGAACTACAGACAGTTGTTAGCTGCCATGTGGGTGCTTGGAATCGAACC
The DNA here is from genome assembly GCA_004025045.1 of Sigmodon hispidus. Taxonomy (NCBI): domain Eukaryota; kingdom Metazoa; phylum Chordata; class Mammalia; order Rodentia; family Cricetidae; genus Sigmodon; species Sigmodon hispidus. The sequence continues at coordinate 86,884 of PVIH01004514.1, forward strand.
CTGGTCCTCTGGAAGAGCAGACCGTGCTCTTAACCGCTGAGCCATCTCTCCAGCCCCACAAATAAGATTTTTATGGATAAGTTCTAGTGATTCTGAACCTTTGTGGGACACAGATATACAGACATACATATTTTAATACATTATAGGAGAAAGTAATTTTAGATCACATTATTTAAGTTTTGTGTGGAGTAGATGGTTTGGTTCGCAATATTCATGAAACTGTAGAAGACTGGTTTTGTTAGTTTTCATGTAGTATAAAATCTCATGCTATTTAAAATTCTTGGCAACAGCATGTTGTAATGAAAAAAAAAATACCAATTTGGATGTCAAGGGGCCTTGGTTCTAGCTTCCACTCTGGATTAACTATCTTATTGTATAACTGCTCCTGGCAAGATATGAACAATATCTGTTCACCCCAGATAGGGCCCTAACCACAGACCAAAGTAACAATCCCACCCACGTCTAATTTAGTGAGCTAGTGAGTTTATTTGCATTCCTTAAAGAAGGGTGAATGACTGAAAGGCAGCTGCTCTGTCCACTCCAGCATGGTGAAGATTCACCAGAGCTGCATCTCTAGAGCTCCCTGGACAACTCACAGACAGCTTAGCTTGTGAGAGGGTCTCTTCTTTTTAGCACTTGTTGGTGACTTTGTAGCCTCGGGAGTAGGACCTTGTGATCTTGTAAGTTTAAGCAAGTTCCTGGAACTTGTGAATTGTTTGAGTATTTTATTGTTATGTATACAGTGTACAGAAGAGGGTACCAGATCTCATTATAGATGGTTGTGAGCCACCATGTGGTTTCTGGGAATTAAACTTGGGACCTCTGCAAGAGCAGTCAGTGCTCTTAACCTGTGAGCCATCTCTCCAGCCCTGTTTGAATATTTTAAGTTTTGTGTATTTCTGATGTCTTTATAAGCTTCTCTTCAGGATAGAATGTTTAAATTAGGAAATTGCTGTATAAAGCTGTGTCCAGTTAGTTACTTTCCTCATGGATAAAATGGAAAGCCTGGAGAAAAAGAAGAATGGAAGAAATGGAGGATTCTTCTACCTCTCAGATTTGTTACATGCCATATTTGGAGTTTCGTTGACATCACAAAAGAAAAAGTAAGAAGAGAATGCTCAGATACCCATAAGCTAGGCGCTGACTTATGAATATATCTACAGATAAATTTGTGTTTGCTTTACTGCAGTGAAGATCACCAATGAAGATCACTCCTTGCTGTTAGCTGTGATCTTGCCGAATGATCAGATTTAATAGTTTTCAGTTAGAACATATCAGACAGTGGAACATTTTTTACAGGAAGTTAGTTTATTTAAAGCAAAAAATGTGTGTTACTACTCTTGTTTCTTGCTGAATTTATACAACAAAATGAACATAAGGAGTGCACTTTCTCTTTTCTTCCCTCGGTTCTCTATCACATCACATCATTCCTGGTATCATGAGATCTTAGCTAACTGCCCTGGGAAGTGGAGCGTGACGTGACTCATTGCTGTTGGACTTTCCTTGTGTTTCTGATAGGTCATTGAAACATTTTGTTTGAAATCTTACCATCGTATGGAGAGTCATGGTAATTATTTCTTAGACATACTGTAATCATTGTAAAGGAAATTGTTTGGTAATATTGAAATTCTAATGATTACACTATGTAGTTGTATGTATGTGTTCACTTTAATGTCTCTGTTAGTAGTAAGTATCAGTATGGGTAAAATCAATGTCTGGATAAAAGTTATGAGGAAAATCAAATCTTTTTTTGTTTTACTTAAGGCAGTGAAAATTTAAAACTGTATTCTGAGGATAGAGATATATTTGAACATAGAATTTTCCATAATCTTGAGGTAATACTTGGAAATATGTTAAAAGGACAGAATATAGAAATTAAATAAATACTATAGTTATGGTAGAGTCATATTTTCTATTTCTATTCTCCAGTGAAAAGAGTAAGAGGATTAGAATTCAAAGCTATCTTGCTACTCTACTTGAGATAAGTTTAAAATGTTAAGGGGCTCAATAGTTAAGAAGACTGGCTGCTCTTCCAGAGGACCCAGGTTTAATTCTCAGCAACCACATGGTGGCTTACTTCAGATGTAATTGCTCTTCCATGGTGTATCTCCAGATCTAGGGCCCTGACACCCTCTTCTGGATTCCCTGGCTCACCACATGGTGGCTTACTTCAGATGTAATTGCTCTTACATGGTGTATCTTCAGATCTAGGGGGCCTGACACCCTCTTCTGGATTCCCTGGCTCACATGTGCCAAATTTTTGATATAAAATTTTGCTTATCATTAAAGAATCAAATCCTTTCTTCCAAGACAAGTAAGCTCTCATCTTACTCAACTGTTATTTGAGAAAGTCTTAATTACTGCTTTACTTTTAAAGTATAATACTGCAGTTCTGACTGGGTCATGTTCTCTTTTTAGTAGTTGAGATACTTCATTCTGTTCTTTCCTTGCTATATGATTTCTGAAGGGGAAAGCTTGATGTAATCCTGACCCCTTCTTCTCTGGTAAGGTGGCTTTTTAGTTTTTTGATTATTCTCTTGCTTCTCTTTGTTTGATTTTTGTCAGTCTTCATCTGACATGCCTATATAAGTATTTTGTTATTTATCCTGTTGATGCTCTCTGGACCCTGCACTATCACTGCAAAAATGCTTTTCTGTTGCAGTGTGCTAATTAGTGGCATTGTCTTTGCATTGTCTCCCCCCATTTTTTTCCTATGGGTTTTGTCTTAGCAATACCTTTTACTTACTTGTATTGTTCATAGATAGGCATCATGTATCAGACCAAGAAAATGCCAAAGAGGTAGTCTGTGTTTGCTGTAGCTGTGGTGTCAAAGGCTCACCTTGGTATTTAGATGTTTTTTTCCCTGAGAAAATCTTTAAATAAGGCCAGAGGTTTATAGTTATTTTAGTTGTAATCTTTGGCTGTTGCATAGGAGTCATGTTGATATGGTGAAAGGGGAGAAAGAAGGAGATGAGAGGAAGAGGTTCTCTGGTCCTGTTATTAGGTCTATCTTTGTCATTTGCCTTGGGCATCTTTTCCCCCATGTCAGAAGGTAGTAGGGGCTGGAGTGGGTATTACCTTTCTCCTGGATTGGTATACTGTAAAATCCTAGAAACAGGCTATCTAAAACCCCAGTTGATTAAGTTTCCATAAAATACTTTTATTTTTGGAGGGAACAGAGAACTGGACACATTTTGGAAAAGTTAGGTTTCTTCTATTTTATGCTAGAAATATAGGGATATTTTCTCTGATCTGATCTCTACTCTAATAACCCGATAGAGCTTCCAGAAATAAAGCTCAGGAAAGTATTTATTTTGATAGGATTGGGTCCTCTAACAGATTTAAAAATTTTTATTTATTAAATTATTTATTTTATTTTTAAGATTATAATACAGTTCTGTCATTTCCTCCTATATTTCCTTTCTCCAAAGCTTTCCATATACCTTCTTCATTTCCTTTCAAATTCATGGTCTCTCTCTCTTTTTTATTAATTGTTGTTACACATATATTTCTGAGTATATAAATATTTGCTCTGTATAATGTTGCTTGTATGTATATTTTTAGGACTGATCATTTGGTATTGGGAAATCAACTGGTGGCACAACACTTAGGAGGCAGAGGCAGACTAGCCTAGTCTACATAGTGAGTTCCAGGACAGCCAAGGCTGTTACACAGAGAAACCCTGTCTTGGAGAAAAACAAAACAAAAAAGTTCAAATTTTGTTATTGAGTGTTAGAGGTCCTCTAGATGGTTTAAACATGATGTTTCAGACCATCACACTTAGGTTGTAAATTGACATTAGTCAAGGAAATCAGTATTTCATGTCTCATGTTTATAATATTTTGCCCACAAGCTGAGTTTCTTCTTGCCAATTTAATAATGTTTGTGAGTTTAGTTTGGTATTTCATACAGTCTCTGTATTTCTGTAACTTGTTTTTCCTCCTGCATAGGGGTTTATATCTGGTAGGGTATAGCCATTTGAGTGGAAATCAGCATGAACAAAGCCTAATAGAATCTGATGTTCACTGAGGATTCTGACCCCACCCAGTTACCTTTCAAAGCTGTGAAAGGATTAAGTGTTTCAGATTCTATGACCCCTTCTTGATTTCTAAATTAGAGATTTTATACATAACTACTGAGCTTTCCATTTTCTTGATATTTTATCAGGGAGGAAACAAACATATCTTCCTACAGAATCAATAAGGCTTTGGTGAGCCCAAGATAAGAAGAAAGGGATTGCAAATCATTGTTTCATGTTATTGTAAAAGCAGGAAAATTCCTCAGTTGTTATTTTGTTTTATTTTTGTGGCTTTGTTCAGAGAAGACAGGCTAAAAAGTATCAGTTATTTGCTTTATAAGAATTTAAAGTCTTGTCTACATAAATGCTTATGTATATATTTATCTCTGTCCTCATTCCCACCTGAATCTTGTCATGCTACATTCTTTTTCAAAAAAATTAGGGGATATCTACTGTGAGTTTGGGATATGAAATGATAAAAGACTCTAGAGGAAGCTGATAAATTTACTAGGTGAGTTAGGTATATATTAATGATTGCAGAACAGGATAATGTTTGGTGAATTGCATTGAAAATAAAAAGAAGGGGCTGGAGAGATGGCTCAGAGGTTAAGAGCACTGACTGTTAACACTTCCAGAGGTCCTGAGTTCAATTTCCAGCAACCACATGGTGGCTCACAACCATCTATGATGAGATTTGGTGCCCTCTTCTGTATATTATATACATAAAAAAAGAAAATTTATGTCAAAGGGGTAGAGAATTATTCTGCAGAGCTAAGCTTGAGTTTATACAATACATAATTCTAATGCCTGGGCATAGTTTCTTCTTTGCCACCAGAGTTCTTAATTGGTTCTTACACATTTGAAATATATAGAATGCTAGCAGTCCTTGTGCTTGAGCAAATGGATCCTGGGCCCAATCACCTCATTGGAGAGGTTAGCAGTCTCTAGAATTTGAATCTTCACTGGGATGGATGGTGGGAACAAGTAGTTGAGATGTTAGGGTAAAGAAAGAGGTTGGTAGTAAAGAGCTATTAAGGTGACTAAAGATCACCCAAGCTGCAACAATTTGAAGTCTTTTTACAATCATGAAGTTGTAGTCAGTTAATTAGTATGTAGGATCTTTAGCATTGATGTAGCTTCTCTTGAGATCCTAAATTCACAGACCAGACCAAGACACAAATGTCATACTCTGAGTATTAGCAGTGCAGTTCTGGCCATTTTGCCACTTGGCTATTCTCATCCTTTCCAGCTGTTAGCTGTTAAGTGTGTGTGACCAAGGCTTTGTTGACAGCTGGCTCTGTAAACGTTACAGAGGCATTGCTTTATGCTTTTTGCTACTCTTTTAAGTTATGAGATGATAGACCTTTATGCAGTAACTGAAAATCACATTATTAAAAGGTGATTTCTTAAGACATTAAGATGTTCAGAAATTTGTTGAAATATATCAGTCTGTAGTATATAAAGCTCATTCTAGCTTAGTGTGATAAGAACAATTGAAGTTTGTAGAATTTAGTAGTAGTCCATTGTGTGGGCTCAGAAGGGTATCACAGAGGAGGGCACGCTGGTGAGAACCTTCTCTCTACAACCAGACTGCTGACATACTTCAAACTTCTAGCATGGTACAAACTCACACATCAATAGCTATTTAAACAAACAAACAAAAAAATCCCAAAAGATCAAAAACTACACATATAAACTAATTACATCAAATTGCTAAAGCCAAATGAGACATAATCAACTAAAAAAAAACAACAAAAAAACACACCAAAAAATCCCAAATATACGTCTCTAAACCAATAACATACAAAAAACAAAACAAAACAAAACAAAACGGTCCAACAATAATCACTCTAACTCTCTGCTTCTCCGCCCTTCTCCTAACTTTCTCCTACTCCCTAAACAACCCCTATTCTATAAATAATTTTCAAATAATAAACCTTATTTAACATATATCTCACAACAAATTAATTACCATAATAGCTATCCTTATACCATTAACAAATTGTGTAGCCAGATATAATGGAGGAATTGGCAGCTTCTGTCTGGGTAAGTTTGACTCTAAGCTAGAGAAACTGGAACTGTAGAGTACTCAGGAAACACTGTCTTGTGTGAGTCCTGTTGCCTTCTTTCAGTGTACGTGCTGTCATCTTGGGGCTGGTAAGGTGGCTCAGTGGGGACAGCTGCTTGCCGCCAGTCCTAAGGACCCTCAGGACCTTTGTGGTTGAGGGAGAGAACTGTTTCTCAGAAGTTGTCCACTGATTTCCACAGGAATGACAGCGTGCACTTGTGCACACACACTGTAGCACTAACTTTTTTTAAAGTGCTTTAAATCAGGTATTTAGTGAGAATCTCAGAAGTAATACCTGTAACTTAATGTTGAATTAAACTGTATTAGATTGTGGAGTATCTCCTTCCATGTAGTGGTGTCAAAAGAAAATTCTGACAATTTAAAGACCAAATTGACTTTTATTAATAATTAAAGGAAACTGACTTTGTTCTTCAGTATACTGCAAGGTGGTGTAGCGTGCCCAGCTGGTTTTCTGTTGTGCCTCTCACTGCAGTTCTCTTTTTGGGGGTGAGTGCTATGCTTGCTCTTAAGTGCTGAATCTGTGCCTACCAGTCAAATTGTGGTTTTGGTGCACAGATGATCTTGACCAACTTGGCCAGTGAGTGTACAAGAAAATGAAAGGAAGGAGGCAGAAAGCAATTCCTTGTGGATTCTGAAAGCTAAAGTATCCTCCTCATAGTAATCATCCATTTCCTGAAATCACCATCAGTCACTTTCAGATCGGCTCTCGAGGCTACCACAGACTGCAGAAGGTCATATACTGCACTCTCGTAGCACAGACTGACTCCCGATTTAAAAGCTCCCCAAACCTGGAAGTCAGTGCAAAAACACTAAGATCTCACAAGACTTTACTTAAAACTCCAGGGTTCCGTGATGATCAAAGGCGGGGACTCCAAAAGGCATCAGTGGTCTCACTTTTTCAGTTCCTCGGTTGTCAGAAATTTCTCTAAGCTTTTTAATGGCCATAGAAACTGTTAAAGACAAACATTGCAGTAAGTTTTAAAGATCTAATGAGCTTTTACCTGTGATTTTGGAATTGGACATGTCATTCTATGAAGTAGAACTGTCCTGGAGTGAGCAGAGGAGGTTAGCTTTCAATCAGGAAAGGGATGGGGAAAGCAGAGACACCCAAAAGCAATGGTTATTTTAATTAACTTTCCAGGATTAAAGCACTCTGTAGTAGTGATTCTGGTCCACTGGGACCTCCTGCTGTTTTTGAAACCAGTCTGTCAGGATTAGCTTGGTTATTCAGCACCTGAGACTCAATTCTGACTTCACTCTCCTTCCATCTCATGTGCTGGGCCCAGTGCAGGAGGCCAGTCCACAAAACAGTGGCGTTTCATGACCTTGTTCAATAGCAGTGACTTAAGTCTGCTGTGTTCTGACTCCGCCTGGCACTTATTTTCTCTGTACATTTGTTTTTCCTTTGAAAAACAGAACCAAGGCTGGGCATAATGGCACACACTCTTACTCTTAGTATCAGATGGGGGCAGAGGGGTTAGTTCAAGGACAACCTTGGCTGCATAGTGGGATTGAGGCCAGTCTGCTTTGAGATCTTGCCTCAAAATAAGAAAGAAGAAAAATGGAATCAAATTGCTTATTAGATAGCAAAATCTTGAGTGCTGACATCATAACACATTTAGAGGGTGTCTTTTCCCAAACTGCTCTCTAAGATTTTAGAGATAGCAGCTTTAGTATAATTTTATGAGTCTTTGAACTTTGTAGGGTTGAAGCATCAGAATTTTTCATATGTTCTTAATTATTTTCTTTTTGTGGGTTTATTTTATCTGATAGACCTTTTTATTTTTTTGAGTTTTATACCTTGAAAGTTGAATCTTTATCTAATTCCACCATAGTTGTGTGTGGGGAGGGGAAGAGCAGGTGCTAGGTTGTAGCTAGGGCTTTGTGCTACGCAGATGTTCTACCATTGAGTTGTAATCATGATCCTTTGTATTTACATGTTTTATTGGGAGCTTTAATTTTCTTGCTAAGGATATTTATAAAAGCTTTTTTTTTTTTGAAGTTATAACTGAGATCAAGACTGAGTCATTAAGGATTTTAAATATTTCTTGAATTGATGGTAACAAAATCTTACTGAGTCTGTGCGGCACACAAAGAAACTCCTGCCTAGAATTACCGTTTTCCTTGTATCTTTATGAATAGTTGGAAAAAATGCCATTTTTCCAGTATTCTAAGAAAGAAACTAATTCTAGGCTTTTATTTCTAATATTTTTCCCTTTTAATATACACTTCAATATTTTTTAATTTAATAAGTATGTCTAATACTTTAGTGTGACCCCCAAAACTATTAAATTATTCATGGTGCTTTTAATCTAGAAAAATGGTATGGTATTAATAGTATAATATCTGGCAGTTAAAATGATGTTCATTGAGAAGATAACCTTTACCAAACACTATTTACCCTATTATATATGTCCATTTTGCTGTCTCAAGAAAGCAAACAAAGAAAATGTCCATTTTGGTTCAGTAGTTAAGAGCATGCACCGTTCTTCCAGAGTATCTGAATTCAGTTCTCAGTACCAGGATGGATGACTCACAACTGCTTGAACTTCAGCTCCATGGGATCTAATGTTCTTTTCTGGCCTCTGTAGGCACCTAATACACAATCATACACTCACACAGACATGGGCACATGCATAAAAATGATATCTTAAAAAATGCCTATTTAAATTAAAGCCTTAAGTGTATGTTGCTGTAAATACCAGATTAAATTTGTTTGAAAGAGGTAAATATAAGTTAAAACTAAAATGTTGTTTTTGGTGTGGGATTACTGGATGACTTAGACTTCATAAAGAGAATTTTTGTGTTTTGCATGGGGCTCAGTAAAAAATTTTTAACTAATTGCTGTCTTTGTAGCTTGGGGGTTTCATAGCGGGAGGGAAAGTAGAGGAACGATCAATAGAGGTTGACTTGAGTGGTTAAAGGACCAGAAGTCATGTAGACCAATGCTGTCTAAAATGGTAAGAACTAGCCATATAGGGCTATTTAAATTAAACACAACTAAATTTTCAAAGTTTTGTCATCAGTAGTCATATTTCAGATGCTCTGTAGTTGTATGTGGCTAGAAGCTACCCTATTTTTATTTGTTCTAAGAACAGTAGGGAGTTTAACAGAACAGAAGAGCTACTAAACAACCAGCTTGTTTGTGTAGATCCTGAAACCAAAATTATGTAGAACAGAAAGCCCATTTCAATTCAGGTTCAAGGAAACAGAGACCAGAATGTAACCACCTGGGCCGTGGTGAACTTAGGCGATAAGCAGTGACAGAGGAAATTCTCTCTGGTTAGAAGGTCTTAGGTGGGGTCCTGCTTTTTGAATGAACTGCAGAAAATCAACACTATTTTTTTCTTTCTGGGACAGAGTTGAGATGAAGTCCTAGAAGAAAAAGTAGGTTAAGACGTATGTCTTTAAAATGCTTTCAGGCATCTCAGGCTCTTAGGAACCTTTAAAGGACATTAGTTTTCTGACTTGTGTAGGTTCCTTGCTCTGCAAAAGAAGCTTGTAGATCAGCCTCCCTCAGCATCCTCCTGACCAGCTCCCACCCCAGCTCTCCTGAAGCCTGGAGGGATGTCAGGATTGTGGTTGGCCCATGTGTGAAGGAAGGAGAGTGGAGAGAGAGGGAGGTTTGGGCCCAAACACAGAGCAGGTTTCAGGAGGGTGCCCTGAACTTCTGGGGAGGAGGGAGTCCTGCTGGAGGAAAGCTTCAAAGGCCTTTATTAGCTTGCTGCCACACACTATGGGGACCCTCTAGCTATCCCTGCTGCAAGATTAGTTGCTCCCATAGTTACCGTGTCTGATGGTGTGAGTATAAAAACTTTCTGTGTTAGTGATACCCATAATAGATGGCTAAATATGTAATTTCTATAGATTTTAATGCTCCACATAAATTATAATTTTAAACAGATTCTCAGTAATTTTCAGTAAGATCGCTACACTTTGAAATTTATTTTGATTGTTATAGTATGAAAGCCTGACGCTACCATTACTTTTTACTTGATAGTCTATATTTTAAAATAATGAATATTATCTAATTTGAGAGCCAGCTAACATTTTGAAAAACTAATGGGGCATTTTGAGTTGGTGGCTGAAATTTATCTTCACAGTATTTGTTTGTTTGTTTGTTTGTTTGTTTGTTTGTTTTGACTTAGGAGGCTATTAGACTAGAATGACTTGAGGTTTTTAGGTTCCTAATAAGCAAATAACCTATCCTAAGCAAGGGAACTAGTAACCTAACCAGTCAGAAACTGCCCGCTGACTCACTCAGGTCTCCTGCTCTAATAGCTCGGCCCAGTGCTTTGGCATTGGTGCTCTCTGCACTGCTGGCGCCTCTGGATATAGCCTGATTCTTGAATTGTTCTTTGCTTATAAACTGTTAATTTTCTCTAAAAGTCTTCCCCTCCCCTTTTTTAACAGTAAAGGAACATGAATTCTGTCGGCTGAACATAAGAATTTAGTAGTGAAAACTCCCTTTAAGGCCTTTACTATCATTATAGATGTACAAAGTCTTTTAACACTACCTTTAATATGTTCTAGTTAAATGTCTTAATGTATTTGTTCATATAGTTTCAGGTTCACAAAGTTACTCTGTAGATTATATTTCCCTTAATACATGTTTTTATTTTTTGGGTCAGGGCCTACAAATTGATGATCATGCAAAGTCTCTTGAGGACTTTTAAAAACCTACAGGTACCAGTAACATATACTTATACATATGTAGATGCACAGACTTTTTTTTTGTTTTTTTTCATTGCATTACCACTCTGAGATATAATTACTGCCTTAAATTTTTTTTTATTATTTTTTTTGAGACTTAGATTTATTGAAATAGGTCACCTTCAGAAAGGAGCATGAACCAACACATTTGTGTTTTTTCACATTTTCTTTAACAGTGGGTATTCTTGGGCTTTTAATAGCCTCATTTGATGGAAACTAGAGCCTTGTTTATTTCTTTGGGGTGTGTGTGTGTGTGTAATAAAAATTACATGGAGTACCCAAAGGTATGTTCAATTGTTTTTGTATCATTTGTTGAAATAGGTTTATTGCTTTGATGCTGGGCATGGTTGTTGACTCTGGTAAATCACAGCACTTGGGAGACTGAGTTAGCTGTAAATTATAACACTTCAGAAATAGAAGCAGGAGGATTACCAGTTTGAGGCTAATCTGGGTGCCCACAAGTCTCTCTGGGTCTATTGCTGAGTTTCTGTTCCATTGGCATTTAGTTATCTTGGTGCTTCTGCCATACTGGTCACTGTGGCTTTGTGAGCTATGGAATCAGGGTATGTTCACCTATCCATTTTGCTATTTTTTCATTATTATTCTGACTATTGTTCTGCTTATTAACATTTTGTTCCAAATGAATCTTTTTCCTGTTGCTCTTTGAAAACAGATCAGACTCTTTAAATACTGTTGTTTTCTGTAGCATCCAATGCTTACCTTAGGCCAGAGAGAATGCTGAGGAGACGCTACAATAATTCTTTTTTCTTGTATCCAATGTGCTTGCTTTGCTGTCTTCATCACCATACTCACTGGTCCTCATGGCTTCTCCAGTAGTGAACAGCTTTTCTGCAGAGTCTTAGAAGTACCAGAGTCCTGTAGTACTCAGAGGCAGGTCTACCACTGTAACCAAAGATTCCATATTGGCTGCTTATTCCAGTTTGTAGCATAGAATCTTGGTTGGACAACAACTCCATAGAGAATGGAGTCCTGTCTGTTCTAGGAAGTAGCTGTGACTTAACTCTAGAGCAGCTTTTCAGCCATTTAGTAGATGACTTTGTATTTTTTTCAGCAGGATCTAGATCTCAACCCTGGGGCACTGGTTGGAAGATGCTCTTAACTGGCTTAGGCCTAGATGAGTATTGGCTTCTATTTCATTACAGCCCTTTTTATTTCTCATTAGGTAATTGACTGTTTCCCCAATCCTATTGTAGTTAATGATCGCTCATACTAAACTTTTACTTTTCAAGTTCCTGGGTAGCTTCTCTCTTCTAGTTGACTTTGTATTTTCATATGAATTTTAGAAACATTTTGTAAAATGCCTACTGAGATTTTAATTGGGATTATATTGTATTTAGGCAGAAAGAATTGGCACTGTATCAATATTGAGTGTTACGACTCTTGGAGAAGGTCAGAATAATTAGTTTCTATCAGTAGTGTTTTCTAGTTTTCAATTTGCTGATTTCCCCTTGCATCATATTTGGTACTTTTTCTCTGGCTTATTTGTATTTGCAGTTTGTGTGACTTTCTCTTGTCCCCAGTTTCTTTTTTTTTTTTAGTTTTTTTTGTTTTTTTTTCCATATTAATTGAGACATATTTATTTTATTGTTTTTTTTTGTTTTTGTTTTTTTTG